>CAWUDS030003553.1:0-30000 GCA_963859935.3 Lathyrus sativus
ATTCACTTTATCATTTAATAACTCATAATCAGATCTCAATAATAAAAATTTTGCAACTTGACAAATTAAAGGAAATTTTTCAAGTAATGAAATATTATTTCATGGACGAAAATGAGAAAATTTGTAAACCCGATCTATACAGTAATATCGTTTTGAATCCATTCCATTTAAATTGGTTTTTTCTCCATTATTTTTCTTGTGAAAAAACGTTTCCAATAATAAGTCTTGGACAATTTATTTGTGAAAATATATGTATAGCTCTCAAATGAAAAATGGACCACACCTAAAATTAAAATCGGGTCAAGTTATAACAGTTCAAATGGATTCTGTAATAATAAGATCGGCTAATCCTTATTTGGCGACTCCAGAATCAACTATTCACGGCCATTATGGGGAGATCCTTTCTCAAGGAGATATTTTAGTTACATTCCTATATGAAAAATCGAGATCCAGTGATATAACACAAGGTCTTCCAAAAGTGGAACAGATATTCGAAATACGTTCGATTGCTTCAATATCCATGAATCTAAAAAAAAGAATTGATGCTTGGAACGAGTGTATAACAAAAATTCTCGGCATTCCTTGGGGATTCTTGATTGGTGCTGAGCTAACTATAGCTCAAAGTCGTATTTCTTTGGTTAATAAAATCCAAAAGGTTTATCGATCCCAGGGAGTACACATCGATAATAGACATATCGAGATTATTGTGCGTCAAATAACATCCAAAGTCTTGGTTTCAGAAGATGGAATGTCTAATGTATTTTTACCTGGCGAACTAATTGGATTATTGCGAGCAGAACGAACGGGGCGTGCCTTGGAAGAAGCCATTTGTTACCGAGCTTTATTATTGGGAGTAACAAAAACATCTCTGAATACTCAAAGTTTCATATCCGAAGCGAGTTTTCAAGAAACTGCTAGAGTTTTAGCAAAAGCCGCTCTTCGGGGGTCGTATTGATTGGTTGAAAGGTCTTAAAGAGAATGTTGTTTTAGGGGGAATGATACCCGTTGGTACCGGATTCAAAAGAATAATGCACCGTTCACGGTCAAGGCAACATAACAAGATTAGCCGGAAAAAAAAATTATTCGAAGTCGAAATTGGAAATCTTTTGTTCCATCACAGAAAATTATTTAATTTTTCTCATTTCAGAGAATTTATGTGATACATTCGAAATATAGGATTAAATATAGTATTAAATGCTTCCTAACAGCGGATTCGACTCATCCATCCCCTGAAATATTTAAATGCAGTCATTGGATTTGGTAATTAAAGTATATTAAAAAATAATAAGAAATAGAAATCAAAGAATGGCCTGATTCTATATTAACGGCCGATCGTCTATAAAAGAGAAGGTTCCATCGGAACAATTATTTATTAGGATACTCGGTCTCTCTTTTTTTTTTTCATTTTTTTAAACAAAGTGTGGGGATAAATGACAAAAAGATATTGGAACATCACTTTGGAAGAGATGCTGAAAGCTGGGGTTCATTTTGGCCATGAGACTAGGAAATGGAATCCTCGAATGGCACCTTTTATATCGGCAAAACGTAAAGGTAATCATATTACAAATCTTACTAAAACTGCTCGTTTTTTTATCAGAAGCTTGTGATTTGGCTTTTGATGCAGCAAGCAAAGGAAAACAATTTTTAATTGTTGGTACCAAAAGAAAAGTTGCCTATTCAGTAAGACGGGCTGCAATAAGAGCTCGATGTCATTATGTTAATAAAAAATGGCTCGGAGGTATGTTAACGAATTGGTATACTACAGAAACGAGACTTCGTAAGTTCAGGGACTTGAGAACGGAGCAAAAGACGGGGAAACTGAACTCTCTTCCAAAAAGAGATGCCGCTATGTTGAAGAGGCAATTATCTCATTTGGAAACATATCTAGGCGGTATAAAATATATGACAGGGTTACCTGATATTGTAATAATCCTTGATCAGGAAGAAGAATATAAGGCTCTTCAAGAATGTATCACTTTGGGAATTCCAACGATTTGTGTAATCGATACAAATTGTGACCCCGATCTTGCGGATTTGCCGATTCCGGCTAATGATGATACTATGGCTTCCATCGGATTCATTCTTAACAAATTAGTTTTTGCAATTTGTGAGGGTCGTTCTAGCTAGATACAAAATTATTGATTAATAATAAGATAAATCCATTTTTAGATTTGGTTGGGCGGTGATAAATTTTTGGAATTGGTTATTATAGCATTACAAAATTGTGTAAAAAGAAATATTTTTGGATTAGTAGGTATTCCAAATGGAAAATCCAAGTAAAATAAGGAAATGGTTGAATCAAAATAATTCCCTTTCAAGTTATCTTTTTTTATTTTAGAGGGCAATATGAATGTTCTATTATGTTACATCAACACATTAAACAGATTCTATGATATATCTGCTGTGGAAGTAGGTCAACATTTCTATTGGCAAATAGGGGATTTTCAAGTGCATGCTCAAGTACTTATTACCTCTTGGGTTGTAATTGCTATCTTATTAATTTCAACCATTCTAGTTGTTAGAAATCCACAAACTATTCCCACGTCTGGTCAGAATTTCTTTGAATATGTCCTTGAATTCATTCGAGACGTGAGCAAAACTCAGATTGGAGAAGAATATGGTCCATGGGTTCCGTTTATTGGAACTCTGTTTCTATTTATTTTTGTTTCGAATTGGTCAGGGGCACTTTTGCCTTGGAAAATTATAAAGTTACCTCATGGAGAGTTAGCTGCACCCACAAATGATATAAATACTACTGTTGCATTAGCTTTACTTACGTCAGTAGCCTATTTCTATGCGGGTATTTCAAAAAAAGGATTGGCCTATTTTGGTAAATACATCCAACCAACGCCAATCCTTTTACCGATTAACATCTTAGAAGATTTCACAAAACCCTTATCGCTTAGTTTTCGACTTTTCGGAAATATATTAGCGGATGAATTAGTAGTGGTTGTTCTTGTTTCGTTAGTACCTTTAGTAGTTCCTATCCCTGTTATGTTCCTTGGATTATTTACAAGCGGTATTCAAGCTCTTATTTTCGCTACTTTAGCTGCGGCGTATATAGGTGAATCCATGGAAGGGCATCATTGACTAGTTATCTAAATAGGATTTTAGACCGCGACTGGCTCGCGATAATCTACTTAAGGAACATTAATAAAATTAAGGAACATAAATCAAAAAATCCAAAAGAAATTATGAAAAGTTTTCATAACAATCAAAAAGTATAAAGAAAATGAAAACACTTATCAGGAAATTCAACAAAAAATAGAAATTCAATTAAAATAAAGGGTGGGGGGTCGAACTAGGCATATATATAATCTAATCGTTATAAAACAGCTGGGGGATTTCCGAGAATGATTCATTGAATCGAAGATACAATGAATTGGTTTACGATATGGAACAAACACATGTATATGTCATAGTAGATATTCATTAGTTATATATGACTATATATCTCAATTTGTCCTGCTACTACTCTAAATTTAGGTAGGGATTCAAAAAAAAGAGCTCTTCCATCTCTTGGAATTGTGAATGGAATATAAAATGACTGGAAAAATGAAATCAAAAAGAAAAAGAAAGGTTTAAACGAAATGTAAGATAAGACCCCAATTTGTATGTATTCACAAAAAACGACAAGGGTAGAAACGAAAAAAGTAAATATCGAAGTAATTGAGATAATTCAATCCAAATTCTTCAGTTTGAAATTTTGAATTACACTTCGACTAGATAAAGAGAAATAGGACGAATGAAATAATTAAGTCATATATTTTTTGTTGATTATATTATTAACTATTTCTTTATTTTATTTTGACATAGGAGAAACTTATCATGAATCCACTGATTGCTGCTGCTTCTGTTATCGCTGCTGGGTTGGCCGTCGGGCTTGCTTCTATTGGACCTGGAGTTGGTCAAGGCACAGCTGCAGGGCAAGCTGTAGAAGGGATTGCGAGACAACCGGAAGCAGAGGACAAAATACGGGGTACTTTATTACTTAGTCTGGCTTTTATGGAAGCTTTAACTATTTATGGGCTGGTTGTAGCATTAGCGCTTTTATTTGCCAATCCTTTTGTTTAGTTTAATATTTATTCAAAAAAATACATATTGTTTTTTTTTTTCATGGATTTTCGTTGTTGCTCTTGCTAATTCTATTTCGATTTTACTGTTACAATTTTTTGCATTCGGATTAACATACTGATTTGCCTTCTTCCGTCCCTTTCATTAGTCCAATGACCCCCTTTTTATTTAGAAAGTGTTGAAAACAACTAAGTATTTTGCAATTTACATACGAACTAGTATTTATTTCTAAGAAATATCATTCCTTATAGGGAATCTTTCAATTGACTAACCAATTCCAAATATAGAATAGAATAGTCTTCTTAGTATCTTTTGATTCTTACTAATATTCATTATTAGTAAGAATCAAAATAGAAAGAATAAGTAAATATATTCATATTAAATAATTCGATTATAGAATAAACTATTATATACAAAAACGAATAAAAAAAACTTGGAATCGTAGAAATAAATTTAGTCTATCCATAAGAGGAGATGTGATCATATGAAAAATATAACCGATTCTTTTCTTTGCTTCATTTCCTGGCCATCCGCCGGAAGTTTCGGGTTTGATACCGATATTTTAGCAACAAATCTAATAAATATAAGTGCAGTCCTAGGTGTATTGATTTTTTTTTGGAAAGGGAGTGTGTGCGAGTTGTTTATTTCAAAGAATAGATTGGATCCAACCAACTGCACTTTTTTTGTTATAACTAGGAAAATGTGCATGATCCGGCGAATGACTTCTTACGAAATAACGAAAAAAAATAGTTCAGAACCATAGCATTTCGCGATTCAGTGGTAAATCTACTTTGATTCTCTATCAACCAAGAATTTTGGAACATTACCATGGTTAAAGCTAACGAGTTTGAAGTTTCGACGCAGTCTAGTATTCTTTCTACCACTATGTTAATAGGGAAATTCTAATTTTTTTCGATATAGAACACTCATGTCGATAAAATGACTTGAATTCTCTGTATGATGAAAAATAGGAAAAAAGGTGTTTTGTTTAACGCCTCCGTTTCTACTTTTCTACAATGCGGAATTGATGACCTACGTATAAATTAATCATAATTCTTTGGATTTCAAGAAAAAAAAACAACTTTGCTGACAATTATTTGTTTGCTCAGAAGAGTCCTCCAAATATTTGGGTCTTGTATTGATAATCATTTTCAAGATTTTTAGAAATAGAGAAAAGAGGATAGGCTCATTCCCTAATAAATAGGGGGGAATTTCCTATAAGGAATTGAGTGTGAGAGCCAAATGAATTGAAAGATTCATGTTTGGTTCGGGAAGAGATCATAGACATTTGGAAATGAATGGAAAGAGAATCTACTTTCATTAAGTGATTTATTAGATAATCGAAAACAGAGAATCCTGAGAACTATTCGAAATTCAGAAGAACTACGGGAAACAGCCATTGAACAGCTGGAAAAAGCCCGGGCCCGTTTCAGGAAAGTAGAAATGGAAGCAGATCGGTTTCGAGTGAATGGTTATTCCGAGATAGAACGAGAAAAATGGAATTTAATTAATTCCATTTATACAACTTTGGAACAATTCGAAAATTACAAAAATGAAACCATTCATTTTGAACAACAAAGGGCGATTAATCAAGTCCAACAAAGGGTTTTACAACAAGCATTACAAGGAGCTCTGGGAACTCTGAATAGGTGCTTAAACAACGAGTTACATTTACGTATGATCGCTGCTAATATTGGTATGTTTGGGGCGATCAAAGAAAAAAATAACTAATTAGTGGTTCTACTATAATAGAGAGTATGGAGAGGCCCTATTTTTGTTTTTTTTCGAAAAAGAATCCAATTAATAAAAATATTCATGGTACCCATTCGTGCAGATGAAATTAGTCAAATTATCCGTGAACGGATTGAGCAATATAATACCGAAGTAAAAATTGTAAATACAGGTACCGTACTTCAAGTAGGCGATGGCATTGCTCGTATTTATGGTCTTGATGAAGTAATGGCAGGTGAATTAGTAGAATTTAAAGAGGGTACAGTAGGCATTGCTTTGAATTTGGAATCCAAAAATGTTGGTGTTGTATTAATGGGTGATGGTTTGATGATACAAGAGGGAAGTTCCGTAAAAGCAACAGGAATAATTGCTCAGATACCAGTAAGTGAGGGTTATTTGGGTCGTGTTGTAAATGCCCTAGCTAAACCTATTGACGGTCGAGGAGAAATTTCAGCTTCGGAATCTCGGTTAATTGAATCTCCCGCTCCCGGTATTATTTCCAGACGTTCCGTGTATGAGCCTCTTCAAACGGGACTTATTGCTATTGATTCTATGATCCCTATAGGGCGTGGCCAGCGAGAATTGATTATTGGGGACAGACAAACAGGTAAAACAGCAGTAGCTACAGATACGATTCTCAATCAACAGGGACAAAATGTAGTATGTGTTTATGTAGCTATTGGTCAAAAAGCATCTTCTGTGGCTCAAGTAGTAACTACTTTACAAGAAAGAGGAGCAATGGAATACACTATTATAGTGGCTGAAACAGCAAATTCCCCAGCTACATTACAATACCTCGCGCCTTATACAGGCGCAGCTCTGGCTGAATATTTTATGTACCGTGAACGTCACACTTTAATCATTTATGATGATCCCTCCAAACAAGCACAGGCTTATCGCCAAATGTCTCTTCTATTACGAAGACCACCAGGTCGCGAAGCTTATCCCGGAGATGTTTTTTATTTACATTCGCGTCTTTTGGAAAGAGCCGCGAAATTAAGTTGTCAGTTAGGTGAAGGAAGTATGACTGCTTTACCAATAGTTGAGACCCAAGCCGGAGATGTTTCAGCTTATATTCCTACGAATGTCATTTCCATTACAGATGGTCAAATATTCTTATCTGCCGATTTATTCAATGCTGGGATCAGACCCGCAATTAATGTGGGTCTTTCCGTTTCCAGAGTTGGATCGGCGGCTCAAATAAAAGCCATGAAACAAGTCGCTGGTAAATTAAAATTGGAATTAGCACAATTCGCAGAATTAGAAGCTTTTGCACAATTCTCTACCGATCTTGAGAAAACTACGCAAAATCAATTGGCAAGAGGTCAACGATTGCGCGAGTTGCTTAAACAATCCCAATCATCTCCTATTACTGTGGAAGAACAGATAATAACTATTTATACTGGAACGAATAGTTATCTTGATTCATTAGAAATTCAACAGGTAAGGAAATTTCTCGTTAAGTTACGGGCTTATTTAAAAACGAATAAACCGAAATTCAACGAAATCATATCTTCGACCAAGACATTTACTGGGGAAGCAGAAGCCATTTTGAAGGAAGCTATTCAGGAACAGATGGAACTCTTTTTACTTCAGGAACAAGTAGAAAAAAATTGATTCCAAATTTCATACCTTTCTAGATAATTAGTCTCTTTCCATATTTCAAAAAGAATAATAAAGAGAAGAAATTCACAATATAGTTTTCGAAATATACGAATTCAAGTAATATATATGCAATTGCAATAAATTCAATATGTAATAAATTTGCGTCCAATAGGATTCGAACCTATACCAAAGGTTTAGAAGACCTCTGTCCTATCCATTAGACAATGGACGCTTTTCTTTTTTTCTTTCCCTTTTCACGAAAATTTCGTGAAAAGGGAAAGAAAAAAAAGAATTCTATAAAATACTCCTCCATCTATCTGAATATCGAAATAATAATTATTCTAAATTCTAAATAGAATAAGACGAAATGAAATCATTCCAATTGAATATTCATAACTAAAACTAACTAAAGAAATTTACTAAATAAAAAATAGAATAGAATATATAGAGAAATAGAATATAAGCGGGTAGCGGGAATCGAACCCGCATCATTAGCTTGGAAGGCTAAGGGTTATAGTCGACGTTTATGAATGAACGTCTCTAATTCAAAACCGAACGTGAAACTTTTGTTTCATTCAGCTCCTTTACAGAATAATTTTAGAGATAGATGGAATACATGAAAAAAAAATGACCCATAACATCTATGTCAGCCTTTCGGTATGAATAGAATTCACGTTGCTTTTTAGATGATCCCTATAGAAAGAAAAGGAGTATTTGAACAATCTCTTTTTTTTCTAGTTACTTCGTTCTCTATTTCTATTTGATAGAATCTTTAGGAAAAGAATAAAATTTCCGTCGAGCTAAAAAAATATATTGATGTTTCTAGTAAACTAAAAAAATCGTTTAATAGCTATTTTGCTTCACTCTCTCCTATACAAAAAAAATAAAAAAAAATGGGAAGATTTAGTTACGATTGGAAACTAATTTTAGATATCTTTCTCCCTGGATCCTTTACTTATATTCAAAAATTGGGATTCTTGTGCAAAAACTTATGTTTCATAATTTTAGAATAAATTCTAAATTGTATACAAATTACGATAATGTATATTATTCCTCGAATTGCTCGTTGAGAGGTATAAAGGATGAAATCCCTAAAAGTAAGAAATAAAGTTTTTGATCGTGATATGAATCACGAAAGGGACCCCTTAACTATTAAGGGATCGTTAGAACGAATCGCACTTTTACCACTAAACTATACCCGCTACAATACCATTTTTGTATATAAAAAGATCTTTTGTCGAACAAGGGAATCAGTCATAAATAATTCTGAAATAGGTGCAGAATTTTATGATAAATAGAGTGTTTACATGTTTCGTAAAGGCCCCCTAATGAAATTTAGAAAAGGGGGCAAATCTCATTTTTGGATTTTATTTTTGGATTTTGTTGAAGGTATTTTGACAGATAGATCTCGACAAAATTACTAAACTAAATTCATAACACAAAAATGCATTATGCAATGCAAGAATCCATAGTTCTATTTCGTTTTTTAGATACGTTACCTGATTCATTCGTATGAGATACGATCACAAAGTTATTTTTATTTTTGTTTGATCATATTAAAATGTTTGAATTAATTAAAAGTTTGTTTCAAATCTGATACAGAAAAATAAATCGTTGTTATCCAGGATTCATGGGAAAAAAGAGCTGTGCCAGTACCTAGCTGGACTCTGGTTGGATAAAAAAACAAACTAAAAAAGAAAATATAAAATTATAGATTTAGATTATCTATTTAGTATAATGATTTATATCTATTTAGTATAATTATTTATTACTATCGTATTTAGTATATATATATACAATTAATATATAACTCAATCTATATTTATGAGTTAATATAGAATTAGAATCAAATAGAAAAAAGATAGATAAAATATATCAAATGAAGATCCATATCAAATAAATATTGAAGCCTTTTTTCGAGCCCTGCGAGGTATCATAAGCATAATAATTCCATTCTTTGAATTGGGGAGAGATGGCTGAGTGGACTAAAGCGTCGGATTGCTAATCCGTTGTACGCATTTTTGTACCGAGGGTTCGAATCCCTCTCTTTCCGTTTATTGATGATTTGCCATTTTTTTCTTTTGAACTTATGGAATTTCTTTTTTTTTATTCCCTGTTTGTTTCATTTTTTACTAGTTCTTTTTGACTAGTTAAAGATCGAAAATAGATAGAAAAACAAAAAATAGTTCAAAATCAAGCACAAGTAAGGGAAAGAAAAAAGATTTTCTTATTCTTCACGTCCAGGATTACGTCCGGGATCATTAGATAGAAATCCGAAGATGAAAAGAGAAACAAAGAATATCACTATCGTGTAAACAAATAGTTTTAGAGTAAGCATTACAAAATCTCCAAGATAATTAAAAAAAAAAAACGACAGAGAAAGAGAATAGATTCTCTTCTATTTCATATTATGTTTCCTTAAAAAAGTTCCAATTTGAGTTTTCTAATAAATTCTTACTTTTTTTAGGACATTATTCAAATGAAAGATCTTATCGAAAACTTACAGCAGCTTGCCAAACAAAAGCGAAGAGAAAAAAGAGTAAGGGTATTACTGGCATAAAATCTACAATTGGAGTCAAAAAAGCATAAGCTTCAGGTAATTTCCCCAAGAAAAAACTACTTGAATAAAGGACAGAGTTAATACAGACCAAGCTAAAGATATGAAGCATAAAAAAAAATGTTGTTCTTTAATAAAATGAATTGTATTTTTGCTTTTTTTTTTTTTGAATTCTAATTTTTTTATTTTTTATTATCTTACTTATTATTATATATATTCTTATATATATAAGATATGATTTATTATATATATTATTTAATATCCACTTTTTTTTTTTATACTTTTATATTAAAAATGAAATCTAAAAGAAAAAAGAAATATGGTCTAACTTGACAAAAGTAAATATCTATATAGAATAACAAATGGGGCGTGGCCAAGTGGTAAGGCAGCGGGTTTTGGTCCCGTTATTCGGAGGTTCGAATCCTCCCGTCCCAGATGATATCGATTCAATTCATCACATTGACATGAATCGATATCATAGGTTTTTCGCCATAAACCAAAAATAAAAAAGGCTGTTCTTGGGTGGGGATATATTGTTCATTCATATAACTTTCAATTACTTATTAATTATTAAATAAATTAATATACGAATTAAAATTAAATTTGATAACTATTCGATAAAATAAAAAACAATGACTATTCATTATATAATATTTTAATTTAAAAAGGAATAAAAATCTATGGAAAGACAAGGGTTCAATTCGATGCTGTTTACTAGAGGTATGCTGTTTACTAGAGGTTTAGAATACAGGTGTGGTTTAAGTAAATCAATAGATAGTTTTGGTATAGATAGTTTTGGTCCTATTGATGAAAATAACGGTGGAGACCCATCTAGTTTAACTGATATGCATAATAACATTCATAGCTGGAAGAACAATAGTGAAAATTGTAGTTATAGTCATGGTCATGCTGACTATTCAGCAGATGTGAACAACATACATAATCATAATTTGCTATTTGCAAAAAGTCTATCCGTTTGGGATAGTCATAATAATAGTTATGACATATATTATGCTTATAATGATGATAGTTGGACTTATAACATGAATTGTTGCATTTGGAATTATCTTCGTTCTCAAATCTGGGAGGATATTGACAAATCCATTAATTGTTGCATTTGGAATTATCTTCGTTCTCAAATCTGGGAGGATATTGACAAATCCAATGCCAGTTACCGTGATATGGACTTTAAGAGTTACATTTGCGATAGGGGCCAAAATACTAGTGAAAGCCATAGTACAAATATAATAATATTAAGGAACACAAATGCTAGAAATCAGACAGCAGATCCAGATGATGCAGATATATCTGATGGATCAGATATATCAGATCCATTGGAGATAGATCTATCTGATCCATCCGATACAGATTATCGATACGATCCATTTGCTGATACATCAGATATATCAGATCCATTGGAGATAGATCTATCTGATCTATCAGATACAGATTATCCATATTATATGGATGGATCTGATATATCAGATCCATTGGAGATGGATCTATCTGATCCATCAGATACAGATTATCCATATTATATAGATGGATCTGATATATCAGATCCATTGGAGATAGATCTATCTGATCTATCAGATACAGAGGAGGATCTATATGGTATATACGATCTAGATGAGATCTATTATCTGGATGGATCAGATAGATCAGATCCATTGGAGACATTGGAGACATCAGATCTAGATGAGATCTATTATCCGGATGGATCAGATAGATCAGATCCATTGGAGACATTGGAGACATCAGATCCAGATTATATAAATGATCCGGATGGATCAGATAGATCAGATCCATTGGAGATATCTGATACATCAGATACAGATATATGTCAGAAGGATAGTGATGATAATAGCAAAATGGATATGCTGGCTAAAATGAACCAATATAGTCATTTATGGGTTCTATGCGAAACTTGCTCTAGCTTAAATTTTAAACAATTTTTAGTAGCCAAACTGAGTATTTGCGAATACTGTGGTGAGCATCTGAAAATGAGAAGTTCAGATAGAATCGAACTTTTGATTGATCCAGGTACTTGGAATCCTATGGATGAAGACATGGTTTCTCTGGATCCCATTAAATTTGATTCGATTGAAAAAATTCCAATTCTTCAATGGGATCCCATTGCATTCGACTTGATTTTCGTGGATCCTCCCGAGGAAGAGGAAGAAGATCAACCTTATATCGATCGTCTTGATTCTTATCAAGAAAAGACAGGATTACCAGAAGCGGTTCAAACAGGCATAGGTCAACTAAATGGTATTCCTTTAGCAATAGCTGTTATGGATTCTGAGTTTATCGCGGGTAGTATGGGATCCGTAGTGGGTGAGAAAATAACTCGGTTGATCGAATATGCTACCAATCAACTTTTACCTCTAATTATAGTCTGTGCTTCCGGAGGAGCGCGTATGCAAGAAGGAAGTTTGAGCTTAATGCAAATGGCTAAAATTTCTTCTGCGTTATATAATTATCAAATAAATAAAAAGTTATTCTATGTAGCGATACTTACATCTCCGACTACTGGTGGGGTAACCGCTAGTTTTGCGATGTTGGGGGATATCGTTATTGCGGAACCAAACGCAACCATTGCATTTGCGGGTAAAAGAGTGATTGAACAATTGTTGAATGTGGAAGTGCCTGAAGGTTCCCAATCGGCGGACCTTTTATTCGACAAGGGAGTATTGGATTCAGTCGTACCACGTCATTTTTTAAAGCAGTTTTTAACGGAGTTATTTCAGTTCCATGGTTTCGTTCCTTTGACTAAAAATTTGGAAGATTGAATAAAAACAATTTTAAACTTAGTTTTACGTTATTTTGCACTAAGAATCTATTTTTTATTTCCGCCTTTTTGTAACTAGTTTGTAGCTAATACCTTATTTTACACTATTTTATTTAAACTAATTTAGACTAAGAATATATTTTTTATTTCTCCTATTTAGTAACTCTGATATATAGACTATGGATCTAAAAGACTTGAAAAGATTTTTGAAAAACCTGTGGATCTGGAAAAAAAGACACTGTAAAAGATTTTTGAAAAACCTGTGGATCTGGAAAAAAAGACACTGTATTATTATTACAGTGACACATATTTTCCTGCATGGAACTTACCTTTTAAGTATATTAAAAGTAATAGTTCTTCTCCTAGAAAGAAGCCGCCCGTATCCGCCACACATCCTGGTGGATTTATTTATTTTATGTTTTGCGGCCTTTCTTTTTAGGAATATCTTTTTCGTTTTGTTTTTTTATTTCCTTAGAACAATTTTGGATTATTTACTTCAAATGATCCGTGAATTCATTAAGGACGAGACAAACAAAAAAGTTTTATGTTCCTATGTGTCAGAAACTACTTGGATGGACACTATCCCGGGTTTCCAACACGTTTTTTTTCGAATTTTAAGTCATGTCAGTTTTTTCGTGGGATTCTTTTCTCTCTATCGTTTCTATAGCAATCTTACTCGGATGAACATTTTCGATGCACCGATTAAATGGCTCTTTGTGCTACCAAATAAGATTGTTTCTCTGCTTATCACTGCAATTGTCAGTATCCTAAGCGGTATCATGTTTCAATATATTAATTATTGGACTGTAATTGGCGGAACTAATTTTTTCGATAAAAGAAAAGGAGTGCTATATATTACTCGTTACAGACTTCCTATTCCTGGAATAAGTAGCTCTAATGTTCGCCGCATTTTAATAAAAGAAATTTCGTGCCTCATACTAGTAACTAACCGAATCTGGGGTGATGTCCTTTATATTGAAACCAGAAAACACGGGACCTTGCCGATGACTCCTACTAAAGATGGTCGTAGATATATGCTTGCAAAACATGCTTTGGAGTTGTCCAGATTCTTGAATATACCATTGGACATTATTTACAAAGAATACTAATAAAAAAGCGAGTTTAGCCGATCGAGTTTAGCCTATAAAGCGAGTTTAGCCTATAATAATTAATATATTATAGGCTAAACTCGCTTTTTTATTAGTATTTACTTGTAATAGAACTTATGCTTGATAGAAATATTAGAATATATAGAATATTCTAGAGTTGAAAAATGAGATGAAACTGAGGACGAAAAATGGCAAAAAAGAAAGCATTCATTCCCCTTCTATGTCTTACATCTATAGTCTTTTTGCCCTGGTGCATCTCTTTTACATTTAAGAAAAGTCTGGAATCTTGGATTACTAATTGGTGGAATACGAAAGAATCCGAAATTTTCTTGAATACTATTCAAGAAAAAACTATTGTAAAGAAATTCCTAGAGTTCGAGGAACTGTTCCTCTTGGATGAAATGCTAAAGGAATACCCGGAAACACATTTACAAAACCTTCGTATCGAAATCTACAAAGCGACCATCCAATTGATTCAGACGAACAACGAAGATAATATCCATACGATTTTTCATTTCTTTACAAATATAATATGTTTCCTTATTCTAAGTGTTTATTCTATTAGGGGTAATCAAGAACTCATTATTCTTAACTCTTGGGTTCAAGAATTTGTATATAACTTAAGTGACACAATAAAAGCTTTTTCTATTCTTTTCTTAATTGATTTCTCTGTAGGATACCATTCGACTGGTCTTTGGGAACTAATGATTTGGTCTGTCTATAAAGATTTTGGATTTACTCCGAATGATCATATTATATCTTTTCTTGTTTCTATTTTGCCAGCCATTTTAAATATTATTTTTAAATACTGGATTTTCCGTTATTTAAATTGTGTATCTCCGTCGCTTTTATCGATTTATGATTCAATTCCATTCCGTGAATGACTGAAAAAAGGACCCACTGATCCAATTCTAAAATTTGTTTAGCTTTTATATAAAAGCTAAACATTCCAAATTTCACTTATTCATTTTCGTTTTACTCGTATTCTTCCTATATTATAGGCAAATAATTGGAGTAAATAGCAGAATCATGGATAGGGAACTGTGCCAGTTCCCTACCTAATCTTATTGTAGAAATTTTCAGGATCAAGGATTGGACCATGCAAACTAGAAATGCTTTTTCTTGGATAAAGAAAGAGATTACCCGATCTATTTCCGTATTGCTCATGATCCATATAATAACTCGAGCACCCATTTCAAATGCATATCCCATTTTTGCCCAACAAGGTTATGAAAATCCTCGAGAAGCTACCGGCCGGATTGTATGTGCTAATTGCCATTTAGCTAATAAGCCCGTAGATATTGAGGTTCCACAAGCGGTACTTCCCGATACTGTATTTGAAGCAGTTGTGCGAATTCCTTATGATATGCAAGTGAAACAAGTTCTTGCTAATGGTAAAAAGGGGGCTTTGAATGTAGGAGCTATTCTTATTTTACCAGAGGGTTTTGAATTGGCCCCTCCTCATCGTCTTTCGCCCGAGATTAAAGAAAAGATGGGTAATTTGTCTTTTCAAAGCTATCGTCCCACAAAAAAAAATATTCTTGTGATAGGCCCCGTTCCTGGGAAAAAATATAGTGAAATTACCTTTCCTATTCTTTCTCCAGATCCTGCTACTAAGAGAGATGTTTACTTCTTAAAATATCCTCTATACGTAGGCGGGAACAGGGGAAGGGGTCAGATTTATCCCGACGGAAGCAAAAGTAATAATAATGTTTATAATGCTACAGCAACAGGTGTAGTAAACAAAATAATACGAAAAGAAAAAGGTGGATACGAAATAACGATAGTAGATGCATCAGATGGACGTGAAGTGATTGATATTCTACCGCCAGGACCAGAACTTCTTGTTTCAGAGGGTGAATCTATCAAACTTGATCAACCATTAACGAGTAATCCTAATGTGGGTGGATTTGGTCAGGGGGATGCAGAAATAGTGCTTCAAGATCCATTACGTGTCCAAGGTCTCTTGCTCTTCTTGGCATCTATTATTTTGGCACAAATCTTTTTGGTTCTTAAAAAGAAACAATTTGAGAAGGTTCAATTGTTCGAAATGAATTTTTAGGAATTTGAATTAATCAACATATTAAGCTGGTAAAAAGAACTCCATTTTTGTTGATAAATTCTGTAAACACCCTTGGTTCTTTCTAGTTTTTGTAGATATACTATATTTAGAAAATTCCTTGTACCGTAGAATTAGTTCAGTCATAGTATGTATATTGTGAAGAAGACTATTTGGTTCTTGGTTTTTTTTTTTTTTCAACTGCACAATTAATTCGAACCATATGATTATGTAGCTGTTTTCGGATTTTAATGTTCTAGAAATCCTCTAATTTCTATTGTTTTAGAATTAACTCGATACTAAACCTAAAAAAATAGGTAGGTACAGAATATTAAGTAAAGTAGAAATAGACAAAGGGAAAACAGGATTCTAGGATGGATAATTTGTCTTTTCCTAGAGTCCTCTTATTGTTTATGTCGAAATAGATAGTGAAGGAATGAAAGCGGGAATTGAATTCACCAAATACAACTTTCTTAATTAACTTAAAAAAAAAAATAGAATCATGAGTCTATATTAGAAATATATATTCTATTCCATTTCCATTCTAAGAAAAAGAAAACTCTTTCTTTGGGGTAATCTATAGTAAAAGAATTGAATAGGCTCTTTTCCAATTGTTTTAGAGAACGAATCGAGATACAATAAGGATTAGATCCGATGGAACGAACAGATGCAAATAAGAGTATGCAAAAGAATCTATCTTGATTCTTTATTTTTTACTTACTAAAATGGGGGGGGAAAGAAAACATAGTTCCTACCTATTAGTAGGATTCATTACCTTACTACTTCTAAGTATATTTTTTATTTATGCTTTCAATTTTTCAATTCTACTCCAAATCGGATAAGAACTTGCTATATGTTCTAATTGGATGTTTCGTCAATGGTGTTAGGACGGAATGGAATCCTTTTTTGACTCTGTACCAGCGATTCCACTATTATTAGAAGATATTCTCCAATTTTTAGTGAAAAACTAAAAGAATACAAGAAAAATAAGTAAACAATAAAAAAAGAATTAATAAAAGAATTTCTTCATATTGATCATATTGATATAGATAGGAGACATAATTGACATGGATATAGTAAGTCTTGCTTGGGCTGCTTTAATGGTAGTTTTTACATTTTCCCTTTCCCTTGTAGTATGGGGAAGAAGTGGACTTTAAAGGTAATACTAATTGAGTTAAGGGATCAAACTGTCTCAATTGTTTTATAGCTGAGTTCTTCCAGTTTTGAACTATTTGAGTTATTTTATTAATACTAATTAATGAAATGCAATTCTATCTGGATTTAGAAATTCTCTTGTATTGCTTCCAGTGGTGTAATATATTCCATGTATATATCTTATTGAAAAAAAAACTCTTTGAATCAAACAAATATTTAAATTGTTGCCATCTTGATATCCCGGGAATCAAGATAATTGGAAACGGATTCCGATTCCATTTAATCTATTTAAATTTTGGAATACTAAAAAGATTCTTTATTTTTATTTATTAGTTACCGGGATTCTGATAAAGAATCTTAAATCTAAAAATGAAACTAAGAAGAATAAAAATGGCGTTGCTTTTGAATTATTTCAGATTGATTGGAACCAATACAAATAGAATAGATTTAGATGAAATAAAGAAAAATGTGGACGCCTACATTCCATATATATCTATAGATCGATATCCATATATCCATATGAAAAGAAAATGATAAATTGGTTCCTCCATAGGAACTCTTTTTTTTTTAGTAAAACATTCTATTTTTATCCTACTCCTACCGTAATAGAGAATATAGTAGAAAGAAATAGATTTGATTTCTTTCTACTATATGGTTAATAGAATTCTGCTGGTTGTAGTCTGATCATTTTATTTAAAACAAAGATTAAAAGAAATAGAAATCCTTTTTTCATGTTTTTCTTCAATCATTGCTAAGAAATAAGAAGTCATGTTTCAGTAAAATTAGTCACTTTGACTTACCGTTTTTACATAAATTATAAGTAAAAAGGCAGTAGGAACTAGAATAAAGAGTGCAGTAGCTATAAATGCGAGAATATTTACTTCCATAATCTCTATGTTTTCTTTCTCTTTAATTTCTAATAAATACTTCGGGATTTAATCCCATAGAAATAAAAAATATTTCTTCACTAAATTCAATGGTATAAATAGGATCTCGATGATATCCAATCGGATCCATATCACGAATAACTATATGTGATCTATCAAATCAAGAATTCATGGTCGAGAATTGAATAGTATAACATCGGAAGATGTTTTATCCATACCAAATAAGAAAATGACTTTCTGATGCAATCCAAAAGTCCTTTTTCTTTGTCCCAACCTTTCCCTAAAACTAAAAAAGAAAAAAGGAGATACCCGTTAGAAATGATATTTTTTTTTTATTTTTATTCCCTTTCATACACTAAATCCATTGATATTTTTTGGATTTGTATCCATCGGGACTGACGGGACTCGAACCCGCAGCTTCCGCCTTGACAGGGCGGTGCTCTGACCAATTGAACTACAATCCCAGGGAAAAAGTCGTATAGTATACATATATATTCTTACAATTTCATCCAAATTCTTTGTTTTTCTATTTGAGATTCGAACCCCTGGGGCTTACTTCTATATATATTCCTATTTGGATGGGTCTGCACTTTATCGACACGGATGACTCGCATCGCAATCCGTTCGTTATTGCCAACTTGATTTAAAAATAAATCAATCAAGAAATCAAGGAAACAAAAAAGAGTCTTTTTTGTTTTTTAACTTTAACCCTTTCCTTAGACTTTAAACTTACAGATCCCGATAGGAATTTTGCAAAATCCTAATTTGTGGAAAAAATATGTAAGTAATATGGAAAAAACACATAGGACTCGAGATTCTAATCTTGTGTATCCGAACCCATTGGTGATTTTAAGAGAACACCAAATGGGGTCTATCATTTCATGGTGGATCCGTAAATATTTTATTTTTGGGCCGAGCTGGATTTGAACCAGCGTAGACATATTGCCAACGAATTTACAGTCCGTCCCCATTAACCGCTCGGGCATCGACCCAGCAGGAAGAATCCAATTTAGTCTTTATTGATAATCCCTGATCCATTTCCTTTCGTAGTATCCTACCCCCAGGGGAAGTCGAATCCCCGTTGCCTCCTTGAAAGAGAGATGTCCTAAACCGCTAGACGATGGGGGCAGCCTTGCCCGACCTCCATTCTACTATGTTCATAGTATGAACAGTTTTTTGAAATTGTCAATAGAATGATTCAATCAGAAGGATCTTCCCATCTTTCAGAATTCCTTACAATTTTTGGATTCACCCTTTCGATTTCGAAATGGTTCATTCCAATCACCAATCTAGAATTCAACAAAATACAAAATAAAACGAAGTAATGCGAAAGAAACCAAAATAAACATAGAATCCTTTCTGGAAATAATTGATTTGCTGGAACAGGGGGGCATTAACACCTTATTTCGTTCACTTTCATTCAGTGTTAAGAAGATTGAATTAGGTATATTTCTATTTCACACTAAGTAGGGAAATAAAAAAATGAGAATGAATCCGGAAATGGAGTAAAATAAAAAAGGATGAAGATCAATAAGAATTGAGTTAAGGGACAGGATAGAATCCATTTATCAAAGATTCGGAAATATTTGAAATAGATGTACTCAACTCATATTCATATTCATATTCATATTGGCTGATTCTGTATTCGGGAATTGACTCAAACGGCGCCCTTTTAACTCAGCGGTAGAGTAACGCCATGGTAAGGCGTAAGTCATCGGTTCAAATCTGATAAAGGGCTTTTTTTTGATCAAAAAATGATAACAGTAGTATTTCTATTTGAAGAAAGATATACAAATATTCTTGATATTTGTAAGAAGTTTCTGTTTGTAATAAAATAAAAAAAACTAATGAATAGTTGAATTTCATTATAAAAAATCCAATTTAGAATTTAAACTCTATTAAGTTATTGTTATCATTCGAATAGAGTAAACTCATTCTAGTTAGAAAGGGAAATAGTATTCTTTTCTATATATATTTCTTTTTTTAGAATCTGATATTTTCTTTGCTTTAATTGTCATATACTCCTATTTTGGATTCTTCCAATCCAATAAAGGGAAAGATTCTAAAAAAAGTAAGTGGACCTAACCTATTGAATCAGAACTATATCCACTATTCTGATATTCCAATTGGTGGATAGAAATGAAATTCGAACAGTGTATCTTTTTTTCTTTTTAATACCCTTTTGGTTCGAACTCTGCAAGAATCCGTCTATATTTCGGATAATATCTTATTGTTCCTAGGAATCAATTGCTACTCCTCTCCTCCAATGGGAGGGCTTATTCTAAGTTCCAACAGACAAGTCATTTGACTTCCAAATATCTTTTTTCCGAATACAAGAAAAGATCAAAATTGATTTCTATTATTTCTTTAAGATAGGTCTATAAAAATAGAAGATATGTCTATAAAAAGAATAGAAAAATCCATCCAATCATGACTTCGAGTATCAAACATTTGGTTTTCATATCTATGATGCATACGAGATTTTGAAGGCAATTATTGGACGAAACTTTCAGTTAGAATCTATTATTATTAATCCAATTCCCTAGAATATTCAAAAATAGGACAGATAGATAAAAAAATAAATAGAGAAAAAGAGTCCAATTTATTACCTCGATCCGCAAGTAAAGGGTATACGTCGGAATTAGATTAATCTGAATGACAGAAAAATAGAACAAAGAATACAATAAAAGAAATCAATGTAAAATAGAAAGTAAAAATAGTAAAATAGAAAGTAAAAATAGGATCCTCTAGTAGTTTTCTAGACATACAAATTCGAATAATATAGAAAACTATTTTTTTTTTTTAATTTCACGAACAAGATTCAAAAAGAATCTTATTTGATAAAAGCAGAGTAGTATGTCTGGGGATCCGCTGGTAACGAGAGTAATAAAAGCGATCGATCATTTGTTTTTGGAATAGTTCTTTAAAAAATGTATTTCTAGGATTTATGAGTCATAAGACAATTTTCGAGTCATGACTTAGGGAATTTTGTTAGAATAGAAAGGAATAAGCCAATTAATTAAGTTAATGGATTTATTAGATATCAATGGACAAAAAAAGAATTTTTCTATTCGAACCCCAGTAGAAAAGAAGGGACAGTCTACGAGAAATCATATTCTATATAAAATGAAAAAAGCCTCGAAGGTTCCATCGTTGAAAATCCTAGGAGGTGTTCGGAAATGGTTTGAAGTAGTTGAATAGGAGGATTACTATGACTATAGCTCTTGGTAAATTTACCAAAGATCAAAATGATTTATTTGATATTATGGATGACTGGTTACGGAGGGACCGTTTTGTTTTTGTGGGTTGGTCCGGTCTATTGCTCTTTCCTTGCGCCTATTTTGCCGTGGGGGGTTGGTTCACAGGTACCACCTTTGTAACTTCATGGTATACTCATGGATTGGCAAGTTCCTATTTGGAAGGTTGTAACTTCTTAACTGCAGCAGTCTCTACTCCTGCTAATAGTTTAGCACACTCTTTGTTGTTACTGTGGGGTCCTGAAGCACAGGGAGATTTGACCCGTTGGTGTCAATTAGGTGGTCTGTGGACTTTTGTTGCTCTTCACGGTGCTTTCGGATTAATAGGTTTTATGTTACGTCAATTTGAACTTGCTCGATCTGTTCAATTGCGGCCTTATAATGCAATCGCATTCTCCGGTCCAATTGCTGTTTTTGTTTCTGTATTCCTGATTTATCCACTGGGCCAGTCTGGTTGGTTCTTTGCGCCTAGTTTTGGTGTAGCAGCTATATTTCGATTCATTCTCTTTTTCCAAGGGTTTCATAATTGGACATTAAACCCATTTCATATGATGGGAGTTGCTGGTGTATTGGGCGCTGCCCTACTATGCGCTATTCATGGCGCTACCGTAGAAAATACCTTATTTGAAGATGGTGATGGCGCAAATACATTCCGTGCTTTTAACCCAACCCAAGCAGAAGAAACTTATTCAATGGTTACTGCTAACCGCTTTTGGTCCCAAATCTTTGGGGTTGCTTTTTCCAATAAACGTTGGTTACATTTCTTTATGTTATTTGTACCAGTAACTGGTTTATGGATGAGTGCTCTTGGAGTAGTCGGTCTGGCCCTGAACCTACGTGCCTATGACTTTGTTTCTCAAGAAATCCGCGCAGCGGAAGATCCTGAATTTGAGACTTTCTACACCAAAAATATTCTCTTAAACGAAGGTATTCGTGCGTGGATGGCGGCTCAAGATCAGCCTCATGAAAACCTTATATTCCCTGAGGAGGTTCTACCACGTGGAAACGCTCTTTAATGGAACTTTACCTTTAACTGGTCGTGACCAAGAAACGACTGGTTTTGCTTGGTGGGCCGGGAATGCCCGACTTATCAATTTATCCGGTAAACTACTGGGGGCCCATGTAGCCCATGCCGGATTAATAGTATTCTGGGCCGGAGCAATGAACCTATTTGAAGTTGCTCATTTCGTACCCGAGAAGCCCATGTATGAACAAGGCTTAATTTTACTTCCCCATCTAGCTACTCTAGGTTGGGGGGTAGGTCCTGGAGGGGAAGTTATCGACACCTTTCCATACTTTGTATCTGGAGTACTTCACTTAATTTCCTCTGCAGTATTGGGCTTTGGCGGTATTTATCATGCACTTCTGGGACCTGAGACTCTTGAAGAATCTTTTCCATTCTTTGGTTATGTATGGAAAGATAGAAATAAAATGACTACTATTTTAGGTATTCACTTAATTTTGTTAGGTATAGGGGCTTTTCTTCTAATATTGAAGGCTTTTTATTTTGGGGGTATATATGATACCTGGGCTCCAGGAGGGGGAGATGTAAGAAAAATTACCAACTTAACCCTTAGTCCAAGCATTATATTTGGTTATTTACTAAAATCGCCTTTTGGGGGAGAAGGTTGGATTGTTAGTGTGGACGATTTGGAAGATATAATTGGGGGACATGTATGGTTGGGTTCCATTTGTATACTTGGTGGAATCTGGCATATCTTAACCAAACCCTTTGCATGGGCTCGGCGTGCACTAGTATGGTCTGGGGAAGCTTACTTATCTTATAGTTTAGGTGCTTTAGCCGTTTTTGGTTTTATAGCTTGTTGCTTTGTCTGGTTTAATAATACTGCTTATCCTAGTGAGTTTTATGGTCCCACTGGACCGGAAGCTTCTCAAGCTCAAGCATTTACTTTTCTAGTTAGAGACCAACGTCTTGGAGCTAATGTAGGCTCCGCTCAAGGGCCTACCGGTTTAGGTAAATATCTAATGCGTTCTCCGACCGGAGAAGTCATTTTTGGAGGAGAAACTATGCGTTTTTGGGATCTGCGTGCTCCCTGGTTAGAACCTCTAAGAGGTCCTAATGGTTTGGACTTGAGTAGACTGAAAAAAGATATACAGCCTTGGCAAGAACGTCGTTCCGCAGAATATATGACTCATGCTCCTTTAGGTTCTTTAAATTCCGTGGGTGGCGTAGCTACAGAAATTAATGCAGTCAATTATGTCTCTCCTAGAAGTTGGTTAGCTACTTCTCATTTTGTTCTAGGATTCTTCCTATTCGTAGGTCATTTATGGCACGCGGGAAGAGCTCGCGCAGCTGCCGCAGGATTTGAAAAAGGAATTGATAGAGATTTGGAGCCTGTTCTTTCCATGACTCCTCTTAATTGAGACATGAAATCCAATGCTTGACGTAAGAATCACTTTGATTTTAGTATACATATTGAGTTGAGTCGAGGAGATCATATTGAAAAAATATTTTCTTTTTCAATTCATTTATATCTAATCTTTTTTCGGGCTCGGCTATATCACCACTTAGCCGAGCCCGAAAAAACCGAGCCAACTTAAATCAATTTAAATCAATAAAAGAAAAAAATCCATTCGCCAAGAAAAAGGAGAGAGGGGGATTCGAACCCTCGATAGTTCTTTGTTTGGAACTATACCGGTTTTCAAGACCGGAGCTATCAACCACTCAGCCATCTCTCCAAAAGCTAATTTCTATTTTATCTTTATTCCACTCAAGAGAACATGACCATACAAATTAATACCCTTTTCTCTATGATAAAGATATCCAGTGTGAATCTATTGGTCTAGTTCTCTATCCATATATATTATATATTATATATTCATGATCCAGCATGCTCTTTTGTGAAGTAAAAAAAAAAAAAACTACCCCTCGATTCATGCCTCAATAAGGAGTGTCATCTAAAATCAATGGATTCATGATAAAACCCCCCATAATGAGAATGTGTTTTTTATTTATTTTTGGAAGGGGTCAAATCAAAAGAAAAGGGGTTGGGGGATCAAATGGTATAGTTCTTTTGTTGGTAAATTAGAGGATTATAAACATGACTATTGCGTTTCAATTAGCTGTTTTTGCATTAATTGTTACTTCATCCATTTTATTAATTAGTGTACCTGTTGTATTTGCTTCTCCTGATGGTTGGTCAAGTAACAAAAATGTTGTCTTTTCCGCTACATCCTTATGGATTGGATTAGTATTTCTAGTGGGTATTCTGAATTCTCTCATCTCTTGAAACTATTCATTCTAGATCAAAAAACGAAATGACCCCTCCCCCCGAATTCTTTCGGGTTGTGAGGCACATGAAAATGGAATATATAAGACCCCACCAATAAAGAAAACGAAAACATTAATAATGGGAATTATTAATGGGAGGGGTCAAACTTCTTCTATTGGAAAAAGCTTATATCTTATACTTAATATGATATACATAGTAAAACGAAAAACTTGAAGATTAAAATATTCATATTATTTTCTGAATTTCATATTCTTTTCGGAATCGAAAATAAAATAGATATATAGATCATAGATAAATATCTATAATCTGCACAATTTGACATCAAAGTAACATGCTGGTGTCAGACAACTTCATCATTTTTTTATGCCAGTAGGTGTTCCAAAGGTAGCCTTTCAAATTCCTGGCGAGGATGAAGCTACTTGGGTTGACTTATACCATCAACTTTTTTACGACAGAATCCTTTTTTTAGGGCAAGAGATTGAGAGTGAAATAGCAAATCAAGTTGCTGGTATGATGATATATCTCAGTTTAGATATAAATAAATACATAGAGAAAAGAGAAATAAATAGAATAGAAAAAACAATCGATAAAAAAAATACATCAAATTTTTTTAATTTTTTTAAATAAAGGGGGATATATGAATCAAACGAAGAAAAATGACTTAGACATTTGGATTTTAGAATTGCGAGACATTTTTAGAGAGAGCAAGAATTCTTCCTATTTCTCAGATTCCTGGACACAATTCCATTCAGTCATATCTGTCATTCACATTTTTTTCCATCAAGAGAGTTTTATCAAACTCTTAGACTCCAGAATTTGGAGTATCCTAGTTTCACGCGGTTTAACAAGATATTTCACGATCAAGAATTTTGTCTTATTTCTACTAGCGATCCTTATATATCGTATTAACAATCGAAAGATGATCGAAAAAAAAAATATTTATTTGACAGGGCTTCTTCCTATACAAATCAATTCCATTGGATCCGGGAATGATCCATTGGAAGACTCAAAAGATTCGTTCAATATCAATAGGTTGGTCATGACTAGGTTGATTGTTCCGCTCCTGTCTGGTCCAAAAGAAAAAAATATATCTGAGAGAGATAATTGCTCTTTTTTCGGCGACAGATGGTCAGAACTTCATCTGGATTTGAATCCTACTGAGAAGTCCGCTCAAGATATAAAATTATTTAAAAAAGAAGAAGATGTTTCTTTTGTTCTTTCGAGGCAATCGGAAAATAAAGAAATAGCCAATATAGTTAAGATAATCATGTATTTACAAAATAATGTCTCAATTCATCCTATTTCATCCGATAGAGGATGTGATAGGGTTGCAAAGGAGAAACTTTTGACAGTTCCAAATCATATTTCATTCTTGAACAAAAAGCTAGTTTTTGGTTTATTTGATCTATTCCATGACCAGAATAGGGGGGGGTACTTGTTACATCGCGATTTTCAATCAGAAGAGAGATTTCAAGAAATGGCAAATCTATTCAATCTCTCAATAACTAAGCCGGATCTGGTGTATCATAATGGATTCTCTTTTTCTATTGATTTGTCGAAAATTGATGATAAACAATTTGTAAATCAAGTATTCAACTCCAGGGATGAATCAAAAAAGAAATCTTTATTGGTTCTGCCTCGGCTTTTTTACGAAGCGAATGAATCTTTTTATCCAAAGATCATAAAAAAATGGGTCCAGACCTCTTGTGGGAATTCTTTTCAAGGTAATCGATTCAATCGCAACTTAGAATATGTAATTAAAAGGTATGAAAATGATATTCATAATCATATACCTCTAAGGAAACACATGATCAATCAACGTTTCTCAAATTGGAAAAAGAGTCAGAAGAAATGCTTTGATCCTCTTCTTTTTATTTATCGAACCGAGAGATCCGTGAATAAGGATCCAAATACAGATAAATACAAATGGTCCAAGGGGAGCAAGAATTTCCAGGAACATTTGGACCATTTCATTTCTGAGGAGAATAGCCGTTTTCAAGTAGTGTTCGATCGATTACATATGAATGCATATTCGATTGATTGGTCTGAGGTTATCGACAAAAAAAATTTTTCTAAGTCACTTTGTTTGTTTTTGTCCAAGCTTCTTCCCTTTTTCTCTAACTCAGTTCCTTTTTTCTTGGTGAGTTTTGGGAGTATGCCCGTTCATAGGTCTCAGATCCATATGGATGAATTGAAACGTATGAATGATGCACTCGGGAATCAGTTGTTAGAATCAATGGGTCTGCAAACGGTTCATTTGAAAAAAAAGAAAGCCCTATTATTGGATGACTATTATACTTCTCAAAAATCGAAATTATTGATCAATCAGATAGCAAATCAAGACAATTGGCTGAATCCTGTGAAATGTTTTCATAGAAGTTCATTGATTTCCTCTTTTTATAAAGTAAATCGACTTCGATTCTTGAATAATCAAGATTTCGATTGTAAGAAAAGATTCTCTTTTTATGGGGAAAGGTCCTGTAATTATGATTTTTTGTATGAACAATTCCTCAATGTCTTGTTCAGTCGAAAGAAAATATTTTCTTTTGGCGACGGGAAAAAAAAACATGTTTTTTTGGACAGAGATACTATTTCACCAAGCGAGTTAGAGGTCTCTAACATATTAAATAATTTTCCGCAAAGTGGTGATGACGGATATGACTTGTACAAATCTTTCCATTTTCCAACTCGCGGTCCTAGAGCTATTGCGGACATTTCTGGAACACCTCTAACAGAGGAAGAAATAGTGAATTTTGAAAGAACTTATTGTAATCGTCTTTCCGCTATTAATCTGTCTGATCCAAAATGGAAAAAGTTGCATACGTATTTGGATTTCGATTTAAACATAGATTTGCTTGACACTGATTTGCGTGACACTCTATATACTCTATATTCATATACTCTATATTCTGAGGAATTTTTACCATCCGAAAAGAGGAAAAAAAAACCTCTAAAAAAATTCCTTAAAAAAGGGCAGATGTATAGAAACTTTCAAAGAAAGAGTAGTTTTTCAACCGTTCTCTCCAAATTGAAGCCATTGTACCCGTATATAATACCGTCGCTCCTTACCACGACAGGGCAAAAAAATCTACTTTTACTATTTATACATACTTTTTCAGACCTATTTGTGATACTAAAGAAGAGTCCTAAATGGAAAAAAATGTTATCTATTTTGCCTAATCTTATCCATGGAGCCAAGGCAATTCTTCGGAAAAAACTGGGTATTGGACAACGGAATCGTATAAGTGAGATTTGGAGTAAGTGTTTACATAAGTCTCTTGTAGAGGTGTACGAAAAAGATCTTCTTCACACAAATAATGAGTCACCATTCATATCGACACATCTGAGATCACTAAATATTGAGGAGTTCCTGTTTTCAATCCTTTTACTTCTTCTTATTACTGGATATTTAGTTCATACACATCTTTCCTTTGTTTCTCGATTCTCTAATGAGTTACAGACAGAGTTCGAACAGGTCAAATCGTTGATGATTCCATCCTACATCATTGAATTGAAAAAACTTCTGGATAGGTATGGTACATCAGAACAAAAATATTTCTGGTTACAGTATATTTTTCGAATGGCTCTAAAACAATTCGAAAATTTTCGAGAAGAAAGACGAGGTTCGCCTTCTGGCGTCCCAAGGGGTGAAGGTTTTAATCTCATGAAGTTCATAAGGATTCTACCAAATCCCATCAATCGAATCGCGTTTTTGAAAAATACGAGACATTTAAGTCATACAAGTAAAGAAATCTATTCATTGATAAAAAAAAGAAAAAACATGAATAGTGATTGCATTTCTGATAAAATAGAATCCTGGATCGCGAATAGTGATTTAATTGCTGATAAAGAAAGAGAATTCTTGCTTACTTTCTCTACCTTAACGACAGAAAAAAGGATGGATCAAATTTTAGTGAGTCTTACTAATAGTGATGAGTTATCAAAGAATAACTCTGGTTATCAAATGATTGAACAACCGGGAACAATTTACTTACGATATTTAATTGACATTCATAAAAAGGATCTAATGAATTATGAGTTCAATACATCCTGCTTAGCAGAAAGACGGGTATTCCTCGCTCATTATCAGACAATCACTTATTCAGAAATCCCGTGTAGGGCTAGCTGTTTGGATTTCCCATCTCATGATAAACCCTTTTCGCTACGCTTAGCCCTATCCCCTTCTAGGGGTATTTTAGTGATAGGTTCTATAATAACTGGACAATCCTATTTGCTCAAATCTCTAGCGACAACCTCCTATGTTCCTTTCATTACAGTATTTGTAAACAAGTTCCTGGAGAACTTTCCTAGGGGTTTTGATACGAGTTATGATGAGGACGATCTTTTTGATCAAAGAGAGGGTACCATTTACAGTCTTTTACCGGATTACGAGGGTAGTTGCTATAATCCAGAGAATTATGAAAGGGATCATAGCGACGATTTCGACCGTAAGCTTGATAGCCGATTGAAGTTTCTAAGTATGGAGGATCCGGTATCTAGCGATATCATACCGGAAAAGGAACTAGACCGGTTTTATCTCACAATTCAATTGGAATTAGTAAAAGCAATGTCTCCTTGCATAATTTGGATTCCAAACATTCATGATTTCGATAGGAAGGAGTCGGATGACTTATCGCTGGGTATATTAGTGAACTCTCTTTCCAGAGATTCTGAAAAAGGTTCTACTAGCAATAATCTTGTTATTGCTTCTACTCATATTCCAGAAAAAGTAGACCCTTGTTTAATAGGGACGGATAAATTAAATACATGCATTAAGGTACGAAGGCTTCTTATTCCACAACAAAGAAAGCACTTTTTTACTCTTTCATATACTAGGGGATTTCACTTGGAAAAGCAAATATTCAATACTAATCGATTGGGGTCTATAACTCTAGGTTCTAATGTACCTGATCTTGTAGCACTTACTAATGAGGCGCTATCGATTAGTATTATACAAAAGAAATCTATTATAGACACTAATATAATTCGATTTGCTCTTCATAGACAAACTTGGAATTTTAGATCTCATATAAGAGAGATTCAGGATCATGGGATCCTTTTTTATCAGATAGGGAGGGTTGTTTCACAAAATCTACTTCTCAGTAATTGCTCTATAGATCCTATATCTATCTATATGAAGAAGACAGCATGTCAGGAGGGGGATTCTTCTTTGTACAAATGGTACGTCGAACTTGGAAGAAGCATGAAGAAATTAACTATACTTCTTTATCTTTTGAGTTGTTCTGCCGGATCGGTCGCTGAAGACTTTTTTTCTGTACCCAGACCTAATGAAAACAATGATGCTTCTTATAGACTCCGTGAGAATGATTCTGATCTAGTTCATGGGCTATTAGAAATAGAGGGTGCTCTGCTGGGACCCTCCGAGACAGGAAGTCGGTTTGATAATGATGGAGTGCCGTTGCTTCTTCGGCCCGAAAGAAATCCCTTAAAGATGCTTCAAAATGGGTTTTCTTCTATCATTTATAATAGTGAACGATTTCTCTATAAAAAATATGAACCG
>CAWUDS030003554.1:0-42063 GCA_963859935.3 Lathyrus sativus
CTACAGGTCTGGGGTTAAAAAGAAAAGAAAATGACTCGGCAAAGTATCGCACTTTATGCCTACGTATTCCCGTCTGAAACGAGAAATCAGAGTCAACGTAGTTCGCCTACCTACGGGAAAGGAGGGGAAGGTTGCTCGCTAGGATATCGCATCCTATGCCTACGTACTTTCATACAGCATGAAAGATCAGAGCAAACGTAGTTCGGGCCACGTACGACACCAGTCTGTCTTGGTTGTTTTTATCTCCTTCTAAAAAGGGTTTTTCTGATTACTGGTCCAAGCGGACAAAAATGACGTTTTGATGAGTTCACATTCTTTTACGGAAGAAGTGTCTTTTATTGTGTTTGAAATCTTATTGTGTTTTTCTGTTTGTTTTGAGGAAGAAGAGACAGAACTCTAACCTATGGTTGCAAAGGGAATCACACTAACCTAATGTTATCATGCATGGGTTAAGACCTAATGTCTATCATGCTCCTCTCTTGCGCAGAGAGAAACAGAGATCCTAAGGGATAAACGGAAACAGAAACAATAGCATATATACAATAAAGCAGTAAAATGCATGGATGTAGCAATACAAGCGAGGCAAGGGAGTCCCACTCAACCTCGAACCTAGAAAACAACAGGCAAAAGCGAACAAAATTCGCTTTCAACCTAACAGATTAAATGGCAAACAATACAGTCCGGGAAATTCAAACAATACATCAAAAATTATAAACAACAAAAATAAACAGCCAACAGCAGTCTTCATCAACATCTGTCTTCAAGTCATCTTCAACCATCTACAGGCTTCAAACAAGCATCAGTCTTCATCTTTACAGCCTTCAAGCAAGGTCTCTATCTTCAATCCTTCAGGGCTTTTCTTCAAGTCTCACTCTCCAAGATGAGAAACAGTTAAGAGGATGAACTGGAATGTTAAATAGTTAGTTGACCACCAAAGGTGGCAAACAGACTGTTAACAACATATAGAATGTTTCTCTCAAGAGTTCTATCTCTTAGACACTGTCACCAAGCCTTCCAAAGGAAGGGGGTGCGTGTCCTAGAGAGACTCTGCATCATAGAGAGGGATGGAGGCAAACAAGACCTTCCATGTTTGTGAATCAAGTTTTCTACTCTAGAGCTCTGCCTAACTCCTAGATCCTATAACCTTCAACAGCTGCCAGCAAGATACTCTTCATCAACTCTGGAAATTGGTCTTCATTCTCTTAATCTTCAATGGGCTTCATCAGCAAAGTCTTCAGCTCAACCCCAAACCCCAAGCAGGCCCAATACCCCACACAGTCAAACAAATAACCCTAGAGAGGGCACACCACACAATCAATCAATAACAGGAAATATACTAGTAGTAATAGTAGAATAGGGGAAGTCTAATATTTTCTAAGGGATCTATTATTTACCCATAATAGCCCTATAGTCCCATCATCTAATTTGTCCTAAAGAAAACCCAAAAGAAAATTTGTTTTGTTAAACCTACATTATATTCACAACCCTAAATGATTAGTCTAATGGTTTCTAACTAAACTACCTAAAATAAATCCTAAAAAATTGGTAGAAAAATCAAGGGGGCACCTAATATATGTATCTAGTTATACTAAAAAAAATTGGCCTAAAAAGATTATGAGAACCACCTAAAAGAAATTCTACAAAACTATATACAAATTAAATCTATTTAAAAGGCATTAAAAGAGAAAATATGTAAAAAATATTAAAAGAAAATAAAATGGAAATTTTATTACAAGATATTTTTCTACACAGAAATATGAAAATGGTAAAAAAAAACAACGAATCAAAAATATGGAATTTCCAATTTGTTAGGAATTTTTGAAGTTTGAAAAGATTTGGAGGAAAATTAAAATGATAATTGATGCATGGGGTGCAGTTAGTAAGGATTTGCATTGGAAAATGGATGATGGGCCCAGACTGGGGGTGCGCGTAGCAAGGCGCGTCTGGGCCCAGTTTAATCAGAAAATGCAAAAGAAAAATAAAAACGAAAACGGTGTAAAAAGTAAGAAATGCAGTTCAAAATGAGTGGGCCTGGCAAGTGGGGGTGTGAAAAGCATGATCATCTTAAGCCCAGCAAAGTCGTTTAATGAAACGACGCGTTTTGGCTTCAGACTCTTCCCTCTCATTTCAACTTTAAACATAGGCCGCTCGATCTGTTTCTCAGTCAATGGTCAAGGCACGATCCAACGCTTGTGGAGTCATCTTCTCCAACGAGCTAGGGTTTGTGAAACAGCCATGGAAATGGAACCTCATGCATCAAACTTCAACCTCCTCGTTCTCACTCATTTCTTCATCAATTCCAAAAATGTAAAAAGCAAACTTACTCCAAATTCATCACTGAATCCATCTATAGTGTTGGTTTCAATTAATATCCACTCTTGCATGAAACACGATCTCCACCTCAAAATTACTCAGAATTTTCATCATCACCAATCCATGATCTAAGTACACTAAACTCTTCAGGCCTTGCACTGATCAATAATCATTAACAATTCAAGATTCTAACAACCTAATCACCAAGCTCTAGGTCTCAACAGAATTTGTGCTCCAATGTCAAACTCCATGAAATGCTCTCAAATTCACTGGAAATGATCATCTACCTATTCCTAACAGTTCTAACCTAATGATTCTACCTCATGCTATCAATTCTAAGCCAATTCGATAGAAATACCAACCTGGTGTAAAGTTGAAAACAGATGGATGAAATCTCCACTTCAAGCTCAGCAATGCTCCAATAGCAATCAATAGACCTTGATCTTGATTCTGTATGCACTTGTTCTTGCTTAAACACCTTGGATTCTTGTAACCAACTCTTTTTGCAATTTGGAGGATGAACTTGTAGCACACGATTATGGCTTCAATATACTCAGATCTTGCTTGGGATGTGATCAATGATGATCATGGAGTATGATAGGATCAATAATCTTGCAGAATGATGAAGAATTGGGAAGTTTTGAATGAATTTGCAAAAATTCAAAATGGAGTGAAACTAGGTGTTTTGGATCCAAATGAAGTGTAACCCTGCATTGAAGGAGCTCTAGGGTTTATATAGATGCCCATGGAACCATCTAGAACTTGCTGGAAACTTCTTGTGCACAAATCCCTTGTGTTTTGGCATGTGTCACTTTAATCATAAGCAAGCCATGATATCTCTCAAGCTTTGAACTAAACTCAAAAATCCACTATTGCCAATGGTCTCAAAACATTGTTTCCAATAAAAATGACCTATAATTTCATCCCATTTGGACATGTATTGCAAAATTCCCAAAAAATGGCTTTTTAATGACTTAAATCATGCCTTAATTAGGTCATTTTTGCAAATATGAGCTACACCCACTTTCAAACCTCCATGACCACTTTTCTAGACTCAAAACATCATTTTGAACAACTTTGATGTTGTGAAGTTTTCCATTTGAAGCTTCCTTGTATGAGTTTTAGGCATATGCTTGAAATGACCTGTAATTCCCAAATGACCAAAATACCCTTTGCTTGCCAAGGTCATAAGTAGAGTTCCACAAATCAAATGAAGGCATACCATACCTTTCTAGAAATCTAAGATCATGAGGAACAACTTTCATGTTGACCAGAAATCCATTTGAAAGCTCCTTGAGGGGTAAAAGTTGCTTGGAAGACAAGTAACTTTCACAGACAAAATTTCAGATGCCTCAGGTGACCTGTAACTTGCAAGGACCATAACTTGAGTTCTATAAATCTCCTTGATGTCTTCCACAACTAAAATTAAAGGTCTTGAGATCCTCTACAAGTTTCATGTTGGCCAAGGATCCATTTGAAGCTTGCATTTTGAATTATCTTGCTTGGAAGTTTGACCTAAACTAGGGGATTTTACACAGAAACCCTAATTTAGAAACTTCTCTTCTTCTTGATTTATCTTGATTTCTCCTTGGCACAACACCACATCCATATCTACATGCCAAATGATGAACCCCACATCTTTCAAATAGGCCTTGATGCCCTTCAATCAAGCATTTGACCTAGGGTTGACCCAGATGAAACCCTAGTTGACTGTCTTCCACTGCAGCTCTTGTAATCATATCAATGACTTGTCTCACTTTCAAAATGACTCTCGAGGTCTTCCATGATGTCTGTATACCCTCCATGACCTCAATTCACAACTCACAACTTCTTTGATGATCTTCAAATATACTCAAGATAGGAGAGAGATCCCCTGCTTGATCCACTGACTTCTTAGATTGCAATTTCTTTCTGATGACTTGGATAGGCTTGAACTTGAATAAGAACCTCTTGATAGGCTCATAGAGATAAGAATAGTACTTGGTCCCTTGTTGGATGATTTGCTATGCTATGCTATGCAAATGATTAGACTATGTACATGACTTTTTATGCAAATGACAATGCAATTGAAACATAAACTAAGTGAAGTAAGTTGAGCAAATTTTAGGGTGCAACAGCTGCCCCTATTCAAGCGACTTGGACCCGACTGGGTGAAGCGCGAACGACCTTCAAACATTCGAGGTACGAGACGGTAGAATACTAAGAACCCGGAAATTTGCCAACCGCAGAAATAAACCGCCCAACTGTTTAGGGAACGACATCCCCCAACCGAATCTGGTTGTTACAGCAACCACTGATCCGACGTCTGATAATTCTGATTTCAACTTCAACCACCTATGTAATGCCACAGGTACTGAACACTTTTCGCAAAACACATCTGTCCACAACTGGACTAACCTTATCAACACAAGAAGAGAGACAAATTCGTCACCACGAATAGAGATTCTGTCGTCACAGGAGTAACCTTGTCCACATCTGGACCCAAATTTCGCCAAATCACGAATAAACACAAATCTGTCCACGTCAGGACTCACATCACGGAAAAATCCCGACGCTTTCGCTGGGGAAACATTTCTTTCTAATCACAAGAAACTCCCTTCGTCCATCCATACGGGCAAACCATCTGTCTAAACACAGGAAACTCCATCCGCCTATCCATACGGGAAAATCATCTGCCTAAACACAGGAAGCTTCATTCGCATATCCATACGGGAAAATCATCTGTCTAAACACAGGAAACTCCATCCGCCTATCCATACGGGAAAATCATCTGTCTAAACACAGGAAACTTCATCCGCCTATCCTTACGGGAAAATCATCTGTCTAAACACAGGAAACTTCATCCGCCTATCCATACGGGAAAATCATTTGCCTAAACACAGGAAACTTCATCCGCCTATCCATACGGGAAAATCATCTGCCTAAACACAGGAAACTTCATCCGCCTATCCATACGGGAAAATCATCTGTCTAAACACAGGAAACTTCATCCGCCTATCCATACGGGAAAATCATCTGTCTAAACACAGGAAACTTCATCCGCCTATCCATACGGGAAAATCATATGCCTAAACACAGGAAACTTCATCCGCCTATCCATACGGGAAAATCATCTGCCTAAACACAGGAAACTTCATCCGCCTATCCATACGGGAAAATCATCTGCCTAAACACAGGAAAATAACTCCGCCTTTGCTACGGGTAATACTCTGTCAAATACAAGAAAATATCTCCGCCTTTGCTACGGGTAATACTCTGTGATACAGCTTTTCTGCCTATCTTTGCAGCAACTAGCTCTATCAATCATATGGGTAACACAATATGAGTCTAATCTTCCAATTTCCAGTGCTGACATGGCAACAAATCTGAGAAGGACTCTACTGGGGATTTTCTGAATCCACACTGCCAGACAAATCCGAAAGATCGATTCACGAAATCTTCTGATGCCGTCACAACAACGACCTTGAAGAAATACTCCGCTGGAGGGGTAAGAGAAACTTAACCAAGCAACTCTGTGGGGAATAATGCCAAAACTGACATTATCGTTACATGTCTCATGCCGAGATCTTGAATGTTTGGCAATTAATTTGAGCAAGAACTCCCTCCACCTGCATGGGAAACAATACTTGAAAACAAACGGTTAACCAACCTGGTTTATGTTTCAAAATGCATATGTTTGACAATGGCGTAATGCTCCATTCGACATGGAAATGCTACGCGTTTTTATTTGGTAGATGCAAATATGACACTATATGCCAATGCAGATGCAGGCTCGAACTGCCGGGATATAGAAAACCGCCTCAGCAAAATAAATGCTGAAGATAATGCCAACTCCTCTAGGGATAACCAGGTGCCACAGAATTATTCCAGCAAAATAAATGCTGGAAAAGTGAAGCCCGCTTCGCTGAGGAATAGCTGAATGCGCCAATCATGATTGAACTTCTGCTGGGGAGTGAACGGGTATCACACGGTATTCCGGCAAAATAAATGCCCGGACACACAACCAACTCTGCCGGAGAGAGTTTTCTTTTTAATCTTTGAGTTCCACTGGGAGGAAAGAAAACACTTGCTGGAAAGAGAGCTCCGCTGGGGACGAAACGATTCTCTTGGGGAAAATCAACTGACTCCGCTGGGGGAGAGTAAATGACCCTACTGAGAAGGGTAAACTGTCTAGGTACAGCTCACGAGTTGGAAATTAATCTTCTGAGGCTAAACCACTCTGCTCGGGGTGCACTGTCTTAATACTGCCTTTGATCTTGGAATCATCAATTCTGCTGAGAGTAACCGACTTTGCTGGAGAATGTCCTTCGGCTAAGCTGCGACTAGCTGGGGAATTCGATCCTTCTTCAGTGAGGAACAATGTTATCTTGGAAGCGCGACCTGCGTGGGGATCGATTCTTTTCGTTACGAGCTTCTGGTCCATACTGCAATCTTTTGATCGTCCACTTCATACGGCTACGAACCCTGCAACACCACAAACAAGACAAGACAAGCCTATGCAACCAAATCTATTCAAGTTAGTGTTAGTGACATTATTTTCAGTTAATTCAAAGTTTTAGCAATTATTGGCAAGGGCCAGCGACGTTATACACTTGCTAGTTTCATTAAACCTAGGGGTTTATCATGTACAAAACAGTAAAGAACTAGCATCAAATACTGAATAACATGTTTTATTGATTGGGCCCCTAAATGGGCAGAGTTTTGTACACGGGATGTAACTCCTGAAAAGAGGAAGCTACGCACAACAAATATACAAGTATGCACAAGAAGCATAAATATAATGACAAATCAAATTTGTACACATGTCGGCAACGGGATGCAGACGAACATCACGAGCTGATCCTCCTATGACTCGCCCGACCCTAATGCTTTCCCGGTATCCACACTTCCGAAGAGATTGTATCTGATAATCGACCCCTCAGGTATATTCTCCCGCGCCAATGCTCACTGTAGTATCAAATTTGGACCGCAGTCATTTGCTTTTCAAATCCCTAACTTTTGCGTGAACCGCCCTTTACGGGTTTTCAGTTCACCGGGATACCCTTTTTTGCCGAAACCGCCCAGTGTAGGTTTTCAACTTCGTGGGTGTACATTTTTTCAATTTTATCCCTAACTTTTGCCCGAACCTTTCATTCTGTTTTTGGTTCGCCAGGATGCCCCATTTTTGCCTGGACTCTCTTTTTTTGTCCAGCGGGTCAATTTCAAGCAAAGTATTTTTTAACTGCGTTCGAATTCACAGGCGACGTGAAGTCTTCACCGTCCATGGTGGACAACAACAAAGCCCCTCCTGAAAAGACTTTTCTGACAACGTATGGCCCTTCGTAATTGGGGGTCCACTTGCCCCTGTGATCTGCCTGCGGCGGGAGAATCCTTTTCAGCACAAGGTCGCCCGTCTGAAAGCTCCGAGGATGTATCTTCTTATCATATGCTTTCTTCATTCGGCTCTGGTACAAACGACCGTATGCTAGAGAAGCTAGCCTCTTCTCATCCATTAAACTCAGCTGGTTCAACCTGTCTTTCACCCATTCTGCCTCGTCTAGTTGGACATCTCGTAATACTCTCAGCGAAGGAATCTCAACTTCCAGTGGTAACACTGCTTCCATTCCATATACCAACGAGAACGGGGTTGCCCCGGTTGATGTGCATACCGTCGTACGATAACCGTGCAAAGCGAAAGGTAGCATCTCATGCCAATCCTTATAGGTCACCACCATCTTCTGAACAATCTTCTTTATATTCTTATTGGCTGCTTCAACAGCGCCATTCATCTTGGGTCGATAAGGGGCGAAGTTGTGATGCTCGATCTTAAAATTCTGACAGAGCTCCTTCATCATTTTGTTATTCAGGTTTGAACCATTGTCAGTAATTATCCGCTCGGGGATTCCATATCTGCAAATGATATCTCTCTTGATGAATCTGGCTACTACCTGCTTAGTCACATTTGCATAAGATGCCGCTTCCACCCACTTGGTGAAATAATCGATTGCTACCAGAATGAACCAGTGTCCATTAGAAGCCGTCGGCTCGATCTTTCCAATCATATTGATTCCCCACATCGAGAATGGCCATGGCGATGACATCACATTCAGAGGACTCGGAGGCACATGGATCTTATCTGCATAGATTTGGCACTTATGACACCTCTTCGCAAACTTGAAACAATCAGTTTCCATAGTCAGCCAATAATAACCTGCCCGCAGCAGCTTCCTCGTCATAGCATGCCCACCAGCATGCGTACCAAATGTACCCTCATGTATTTCCTCCATGAGCAGCTTCGCCTCTTTCTCATCTACACAACGTAGTAGCACCAAGTCGTGATTTCGCTTGTATAAGACACCGTCCGGATTCAGATAGAAATTACCCACCAATCTCCTGAGAGTCTTCTGATCGTGACTGGATGCCCCAGCCGGATACTCTTTGCTTTTTAGGAAATTAAGGATATCGAAATACCACGGTTTATCGTCAGATGCTTCGTCAATGGCGAATACGAAGGTAGGTCTGTCAAGCCGAGAGATAACAATTCTGGGAGCCTCATTCCAGAAGTTGACTTTGTACATGGAAGACAAAGTGTCCAGGGCGTCAGCCATCTGATTCTCAGTGCGCGGCACATGATGCAATTCAACCTTGTCAAAGAAAGGCAACAATCTCCTCGCGTAATTCATGTACGGTATCAAATTGGGATGACGTGTCTCCCATTCCCCTTTTATTTGATTCACCACCAGAGCTGAGTCTCCGTATACATTCAGATTTTTGATTCGCAAATCAATGGCTTCTTCGAGCCCCATGATACAAGCTTCGTATTCGGCTTCATTATTGGTAACTGGAAAGGTCAATCGAGCGGTAAACGGGATGTGCGACCCGTGTGGAGTAGTGATGATTGCCCCTATTCCGCTACCGTAGGCGTTTACAGCTCCGTCAAAGATCAACTTCCATTTGGAACCCAATTCTGGTCCTTCGTCTGGCAACGGCTCTTCACAATCTTTCATCTTTAGGTACATGATATCCTCATCAGGAAAATCAAACCTCATCGATTGGTAGTCCTCAATAGGCTGCTCTGCCAAGTACTTAGATAATACACTCCCCTTTATAGCCTTCTGCGAGACATACTGGATGTCGTATTCAGTCAACACCATCTGCCAACGGGCAATTCTCCCCGATAGTGCCTGCTTTTCGAATACATATTTGATAGGATCCATCTTCGAGATGAGCATGGTTGTATGAGTCAGCATGTATTGCCTCAAACGCTTGGCGGCCCAGGCTAGCGCGCAACAAGTTTTTTCAAGCATTGAATATCGAGATTCACATTCAGTGAACTTCTTACTCAAGTAGTATATTGCATGCTCTTTTCTTCCTGTCTCGTCGTGTTGACCGAGAACACAACCCATACTTCCCTCAAGAACTGTCAAATACATAATCAAGGGTCTCCCTGCCACTGGGGGTATCAAAATAGGAGGCTCCTGCAAATACTGCTTTATTTTATCGAACGCCTCTTGACAATTTTCATTCCATGTTACAGCTTGGTCTTTTTTCAACAGCTTGAATAACGGCTCACACGTAGCTGTTAGGTGAGATATGAACCGAGCGATGTAGTTCAACCTCCCTAAAAACTCGCGCACTTCTTTTTCTGTTCTAGGCGTCGGCATTTCCTGTATTGCTTTGATCTTTGCAGGATCAACCTCTATTCCTTTTTCGCTCACAATAAACCCCAGCAGTTTACCCGATCTCACCCCGAAGGTGCACTTGTTAGGGTTCAGTCTCAGCCTGAACTTCCTAAGCCTTTTGAATAACTTCAGCAGATTCACCAAATGCTCTTCCTCCGTCTGGGATTTGGCAATCATATCATCGACATAAACTTCGATCTCCTTATGCATCATATCATGGAAAAGAGTCGTCATTGCACGCTGATACGTCGCCCCAGCATTCTTCAATCCGAAGGGCATCACTTTGTAACAAAATGTTCCCCAAGGTGTAATGAAGGTAGTCTTCTCCATGTCTTCTGGCGCCATTTTAATCTGATTATAGCCCGAGAAGCCATCCATGAAGGAGAATACGGAGAATTGGGCAGTGTTGTCGACCAGCACATCGATGTGAGGAAGCGGAAAATCATCTTTCGGGCTCGCTTTGTTCAAATCACGGTAATCTACGCACATTCTCACTTTACCGTCTTTCTTTGGTACTGGTACAATATTAGCGACCCATGAGGGATATTTTGTAACAACTAGGAACCCAGCATCCCACTGCTTTTGAACCTCCTCTTTAATTTTCACTGCCATATCTGGTCTAGTTCTGCGAAGCTTCTGCTTGACCGGCGGGCATTCTTCTTTTAGCGGCAGACGGTGCACAACCATATCTGTATCAAGCCCCGACATGTCTTCGTACGACCAAGCGAACACATCACTATACTCTCTGAGCATTTCAACCAGTCTTCGCTTGACGTCGCTCTGCAGCGCGGCTCCTATACGGATGTTCTTTTCAACCCCTTCCGACCCCAGGTTAATAATTTCGATGACCTTCTCATGAGGCAGAATGACACGCTCTTCTTGCTTTACCAACCAAGACAATTCTTCAGGCACGTCGCCATCTTCAACGATCTCTTCTTCGGCCTGAAATACCGGGTGCTCAAAGTCGAGACGAGTCATAGGCGGTTCAATGATGTCATCTGAAAATGTTATCCTGCAAAAGGAATGGTTAAATGCTTCAAAATGCGTATAAAGCGAATAACCACGTTGCCATTTTATTGTAAAACACAAAACAGGAAAAACAGAGATCGCAATATTTGTACATGAAAAAAAAACGCCTTTTATTTAATGATAAAACAACGCAATGTACATAACAGCACGACCCTAAGCAAAATCATGATGCCTCAGGTAAGACACCAGATTGTTCAACAATTAAGAAAACAAAGTATTATTGTTTGTGAGTCACAGGAACAATCTCCTGAATAGACCAATTGCATAATCCTTGTCCTGGCACGCTCGGCTGAATCCAGGCGTCCATGTCGCAATCACTGTCTCCTTCCTAAAAATCTGAAACAGCGTTGATGGCCTCGTGACACACTCCACTAGCTGTGATTGTTATCGGTCCTTTGAAACGGGGTGCCCCCGCAGCAGGCGTTGATGACGACGGTTGATATCCCAGCCCAAATCGGTCCATCTTCACGGGAATATCCAGCACCTTGCCCCAGCCCTTTGTCTCACCCGTCTCTACTAGAGCCTGAGCCTCCTTGTATGACGAGACGGCTACCTCTGACGCTTTACTCGGCCCGGGACCTTTGTCTTTGATGCGCAACCCTTCAAAGGCTTGACAGGGTGTTTCATGAATCTCGCCGTCGACCTCTACATACTTGAATGATGACAGATGGCTAACCAATATATCTTCTTCTCCACAGACCGTGACCACACTGTCCCCTACCATGTATTTCAGCTTTTGGTGCAAGGTAGACGTGACTGCCCCAGCACCATGGATCCAGGGTCGTCCGAGAAGGCAGCTGTATGCTGGCTGGATGTCCATAATATAGAATTCAGTTGCGAAAACCTCTGGTCCTACCTGTAGAGGTAATGTTATGGATCCAAAGACTATTCTTCGTGTAGCATTAAATGCCCTGACCACCAAGTCACTAGGCGTACAAAGGATTCCTCTGACATCCAATTTCATCATCGCTTTCTTGGGCAGCACATTTAAGGACGATCCGGTATCTACCAGTACATGAGACATGACTGATCCTCTACACTCAACTGAGACGTGCAACGCCATGTTATGCTCTCTCCCCTTCGGGGTCAAATCAAAGTCTGTAAATCCCAAACTATGGCCTGCATTCACATGCGCCAACACCCCCTCCAGCTGATTCACGGAAACATCTTGGGGTACGAAGGAAGTATCCAGAACTTTCAGCAATGCATTTCTGTGAGCTTCGGAACACAATAGCAACGACAGTATGGATATCTTTGACGGCGTCTGTTGAAGGTGTTCAACAATCTTATAATCACTTTTACGAATAAGGCGCATGAACTCTTCCACATCCTTCGATGACGTTTCTTTTTCGTTCCTCTGCACAGGGACAGTCTCATTCATCTTTCCTTTTCCTTTCGCCAGTCGTTCAGCCTCTACCTCAGGCGATATGAAGATTCTCCCACTTCTTGTCATACCTCCGGTACCGACGACGTTGTCTACAACCTCAACTGGCTGTTTATTAACATCAATTTTCACCCCATCACAGTATACTTCCAACCCATAGGTCCAGGGGACTGCCTTAGTGCTCTCATAAGGGATTGGTCCTGCCTTAGTGATAGTGATCGGCGGTCGCTTGGCTGGCGCCGTTATAGTTATCATTTTTCGGGGAATCGTCACAGTAGCTACATCACTTTGCTTGTCTACTAATACCTCTGCAGGTTCTTCAACTGCCGTTCGGTCGAATTGTAATGTGCCTCCATCTATTAAGGTCTGAATACTCTTCTTCAATTCATCACAACCCCCAGCTTGGGTCCAACACTCTAAACAATACTCGTCGCAGCCTGGATACACACCACCTTGCAATAACCTGCTCTTTATCTCGCACAACGGTGTCTTTAGGTCGTCAACATTCATAATCAAGTTCAAACCCTCCTCGGTTAAAATGGCATTTGCCCCATGGTTGGGCATGGGCTTTTGTACTATGTTCGGACCCGCCTGTCCAAAATTGATAGCCTTACTATCCAATAGATCCTGTACCACATGCTTGAACGCGTGGCAACTCTCTACATCATGGTGTCGCACCTCGAAAAATCACGGAGACATTTCGAAAATACGACCCTCGCGCGAAAGGCGCGGAAATGCGGTTCGACAGAGTCGCCACCGAACTTTATTTTCCCGAATAAACGGGAGAGGAAAATATCGAGAAAACCTCTTGAAAACGAAAGGATAGGAACAGGGCTGTCGCAACCAAGTTCCGGGTTCGGGAGTCGGTTACGTGAGGGGAAGGTATTAGCACCCCTCACGTCCGTCGTACTCGACGGGAACCTCTTAAGGTAAATGTGGGGAGTGTTGTTTAGGTTTACTTGTCTTCTTCTCGCTGATAAAGGCAGAATTGGTAGGTTAAAAGGTTAAAGACGCAAAGGAGAGACGGGTGGTTAGAAGATAGGATGCTCGCCAAAGATTGGGGCCCTTGTGCCTACGTATGCTCATTCGGACAAGATTGAGAAATCAGAGCGTCGTAGTTCGACTACAGGAAAGGATGGGGGAAACGGAAAATGGATAGAAGTGTGCTCGCCAAGATCATCGCAATCTTGTGCCTACGTATCTTGTATTCAAGAATGAATAAAGAATCAGAGCGTCCGTAGTTCGTGGAGACGACCACGAAAATATGAGGTTTGAAATGGGTTGAAGTTGAGTTGGGAGACGAAAGAGTGACTGACAAACAACCTAAGGGCGTGCCTCAAGAGCTTGTCATTCAAGAATTCAAGGAATGCGAGATCCCAAGAACTCAGTTCTTTCGGAAATTGAGTTGAGTATGTTGAAGATAAGAATTGGATGTTTTGAAATCGAAAGAATGAACTAATAACAACTCGGGGGCGAGCCCAAGAGTTACCCATTCGAATATTCAAAGAATGCTAGATCCTAAGAATATCCCTCTTTCGTAAGTTTAAAAACGTTTGTGAAAAGATCGGATCGAAAAATGGCATGCGAGGCCAAAGGAAGTTGTTTTGAACTGGCTCGACGACGAGTCGAGGATTTGATCGAAGATGGAACCGACTTGACGACGTGTCAAGTGTTAGGATTGTGAGAAACGATATTAGTCCCTGAGGGTGCTCCTAATATCGAGACCACGAGGAATTGTGAAAGAACTGGGTTGCGAATGCGGACGAGCAATCGACTCAGGAGAATATTGAGAATGATTGAGTTTAAAAAAGTCGAAAGGTTGAGTGAATAACAACTCAAGAGCGTGCCCCGAGAGCTATTCACTCGAAAATTCAAGGAATGCTAGACTCCAAGAACCTCCTTCTTTCGGGGTGTGAATCGAAAAAAAGATATTTAAAAAGGTCGAAAGATTGAATGAATAATAACTCAAAGGGCGCGCCTCGAGAATTATTCACTCGAAAATTCAAGGAATGCTAGACTCCAAGAACCTCCTTCTTTCGAAGTTTGATCGAGAAAATGTTTGAAAAAGATTTGAAGTGAAATGAGGTATGAAAATAGTTTAAGGTACGAGATGTGAGGACGTGAGATTGGATTTGAAAATGAGAGAAATGACAATTATTTGATAAATGAGACGTAGGCCTCACAACCAATTAATTGGGGTATTATCGAAATGCTAGATCTCGACGACACCTTTTTCATTTGGAGAATATTTGAATGAACGATAGAAATATCACACAGAAGGCTTGATTCCTGTAATATTCCTTTGTCCGAAAGAGCGTATAAAAATGAGAAGTTGAATAATACATTATTTAAGGTGTACACCTTGATAATGATTGTCCAAAAATTCAAGAAGTGCTAGACTTCAAGAATTTAGTTTTCTCATGATTTGATTTTAGGAAATGATTTAGTAATAAAAAATTAAATTGAGTAAGGACCAAAACTATTTATAAATGAATTTAAAAAGAAGATATTTTAATAAAACCATTTTTTAAAATAAGAATTGAAAATAATATTTTAAAAATAGATTTGAAAATACATTTAGTAAAGTCAATAAATTTAAACAAAGATTCAAACTGTTTTGAAAATAATCAAAAAAATAATAAAACAGTTGGGGGCATCAGTATCCAGGGGGGGTACACATGAGAATCCCCACGATGGGCCCTAAGGCCCAATCTCAAACAGCAGCAAAAAATAAACAAAAGGTGGTGTAATAATAAAAAACAGGGGGTTGGATCCAAGTGAAACGGATGGGCCAACGACCCATTAAACCCAGGTCCGCGAATTAACGCCTTTCCCACTTTGCCCCAAACAGTAACCCTAGCTCCCCTTGGCCGCCGTCCCTTTCATCTCTCTTCGTCTTGACTTTGCTCGCCTCACCATCATTTCCTGAAAAAAAGTAACTGAACTAAAACAGTAAAACCACATACTCAAAATCACTCTTTCGTGTAAGCTTTCGTGAGAAATTTTCGAGATTGAAGCGATATTGTGGATTAATAGCGACAACTTATTGATGAACGTGGAGCGTATCTCGAAATCAAAGGCACAAACTTGTGAAGAACACGGCGAATCCGGGACTTGCATGTTGTAGTTGGCGAAGAAGGTTCGGAGATCCATGAGGCATTGATGTTTGTGCGTGATGATTTTGAATCCGAAGGCGGAAGTTGTAAGCTTAACGTTTGAAAGTTGGTTCTGGAGATTCGAAGGTTGTGCAACTCGGATCCAAATTTGAAGTTAGGGCATGAATCTGGGTAAGTTCGTATGGTGTTGGAATATGGTTCGAATATCGTTTGAAGATCTGGGATAATGTTTGATGTTTTCCGGTGGAGATCTAAAAAAAAGACTTTGAGTGACGGATATAACGACGGTTTGGTGAGTGATTTGGATCTGGAGGTAATGTTCGTAGATCTGGAAACAATGTTGTTCGATCTGTGTTCAGTTCATGAGTTTGGTTGTAAGTGAGATTTGAGCTTTGAGGGTTATGGAAAGTTCGATGAGATGATGAAGATCTGGATGATCTGGTGAATATTCAAAGTTGTTATGAAAAAAAATCTGGAAAAAGTATGAACACGGTTGCATGTTCATGGGGATTTCCGGAAAAAACTGGATTGATGATGTTTCTGGAAAAGTATTGATGAAAAATGATGAAGGTTCATGGAGAAAACTGGGCGAATCTGGAAAAAAAAAAGATGATCGTGATGAACATATGCAATTTCCGGTGGAATGAGGGATTTTCCGGTGATATTCTTGCAAGGGTTTTGATCCGTATGATTTGTCTAGCGATTGTGAAAAGGCGTTTGCATGAATTTAGGGTTAGGGTTACTGTTAGGGTTAGGGATAGGTTTAGGGTTTGGGAATGTGAGGTGGCGGCTGGAGGGTAGGCCTCAGGGCTAGGTGGCGGCTGTAGGGTTTCTGGCTTTGGGAAATGTCCTCCATTAATGCAGACACCTATCAGACTTTATAGCCTGACAAGTGGCCAACAAAATTGACCTAATGGGCCTGCATAGTGACTAGTGGACCAAAAAAGAAAGTTGTTAAAAAGCAATAATAATAATAAAAAGAAACTTAAATAAACAACATCAGTAACATTAACTAATAAAATTTTAAAACCTAATTAATATAAACCATAATAAAAAAAAAAAGAAAAAGATGATTATTAATTATAAATAAAAACGAAAAAATAATAAAATAATAAATAATAATAAAAAACGAAAAATATAAAAATAAAATAATAAATAAATAAGTAAACGAAAGAAAAAAAAAATAATAATAATAAAATAATAAATAAAAAACAAAATAATAAAGCAATAAATAATAACTAACACATTTTTTTTTAAAAGCCTAAATGATAATAATCTACATAAAAAAGGAAAATAATTACCACTATTAATTTAATAAAAAAACTTTAACAACTATACATAAAAGAAATTTAATTTAAAAATATAATGAACTCTATTTTAAAAGAAAAGAGATATTCTATTCTAATTAATATAAATATTAAATAAAAGTAAATTTAATGTTAAATTTAATAATAAAAAGAAAGTATTTATCTAAAAATAAAAGCTATTTACATAAATAAACCTATATTTAATAAAATAAAATAAATAAAAAGAAAAAAAAGGGGGGGAAAATGCAAAAAAGAGAAAATGGAAGCAAAAGACCAAAATGCCCTTTAGGCCACGTGTCATACTTTAATTGGACAGAAATGGATAAAATTTGGAAAACGCCCAATTGCGGGTGGACACGTGTCTAAACGACATGAAATGATAAATGCGAAAAATAAATACAACAGGGTAGGACAAATTTAGGGTATGACAGATGCCCCTATCTAATAGGCTTAAACCTAGGAGGATGAAATGCATTGGCGTTCACATCCCTGAGGTAGAAGTCTATTAGATATAGAAAGACCCTGAATTTGTCCGGATGAAAGTGAGATGCTAGAGAGTTGACAATGCTGGATGATGTAAACCTCTGAGTAAGCTGTAAATGACTGGCAAAAAGGTCGTCATCACCAAAAAGGATGATGGAAAGAAAAGAACACGGCTATTACCACCAAAAGGACGGTAGAGCAAACACAAACACATATCGCACAGTCTATCATTAATGACCATGATAGACCCCCCCCCCCCCCCACCAAAAGGATGACGGAGTGAAACACAACGCCAAACAATATCGCACAATCTATCATTAATGACCATGATAGACCCCCCACCAAAAGGATGACGGAGCGAGATAAACAAAATTCGCACAATCCATCATTAATGACCATGATAGACCCCCCACCAAAAGGGTGACGGAGCGAGACAAGCAAAATTCGCACAATCTATCACTAATGACCATGATAGACCCCCCACCAAAAGGATGACGGAGCGAGACAAGCAAAATTCGCACAATCTATCATTAATGACCATGATAGACCCACCACCAAAAGGATGAGGGAGAGAAACTCACACCCAAAACATCGCACAATCTGATATCGACGAAATACCAGACCTACCACCAAAAGGATGGTAGAGCGAAAACACAAACAAAACATCGCGCAATCTGATACCGACGAAGTACCAGACCTACCACCAAAAGGATGGTAGAGCGAAAACACAAATAAAATATCGCGCAATCTGATACCGACGAAGTACCAGACCTACCACCAAAAGGATGGTAGAGCGAAAACATAAAAGAAAACATCGCGCAACCTGATACCGACGAAGTACCAGACCTACCACCAAAAGGATGGTAGAGCGAAAACATAAAAGAAGACATCGCGCAATCTGATACCGACGAAGTACCAGACCTACCACCAAAAGGATGGTAGAGCGGAAACACAAAAGAAAACATCGCGCAATCTGATACCGACGAAGTATCAGACCTACCACCAAAAGGATGGTAGAGCGAAAACACAAATAAAATACCGCACAATCTGATACCGACGAAGTATCAGACCTACCACCAAAAGGATGGTAGAGCGAAAACACAAATAAAATATCGCGCAATCTGATACCGACGAAGTACCAAACCTACCACCAAAAGGATGGTAGAGCGAAAACACCACACACAGGTCGCTATCACCAAAAGGATGATAGGACAACACAAATTTGGAGTTTACCAACACCAAAAGGATGCAGGCTAGGTTGAACTGACGGAGTTCGACTATCACCAAAAGGATGATAGTAAAGCAATTGACAACGGTCACGCTTGCTGGGTACAACATCACTAGGGAAACCCCAAAGAGGAAAATTTGAATTGAAATGAATCAACGGGGTACGCCCACCGTCTTGCTTGGAGGTTACAGGTTTGTTGAGATGATTTCATGGTTACGCCCATGATCTCTGAAGAAGACACCCCTGACTGGGCTGAGTCTGTCTTGATGTCTTGTTTTGGTCAACAAAAGGTTGAACCACTTCGTGAGGGACGCTCACGGTTTTGTCGAAGATGCCCCTGCTTGGGCTGGTTCTTGCATTAAACTTCTTGAATTTTCCCAACAAAAGGTTGAACAACTTCGTGGAGAACGCCCACGGTCTTGAATGGTATGCCCCCGGCTGGGCTGAATGTTGAGTTGCGTATTTGACCAACCACGAGGTTGAAATTCGACGCGGGAGACGTCCATGGTTTTGAAAAAAGATGCCCCTGACTGGGCTGAATCTTGCTTTGAATAATTTCAAATTTTGATGGGAGAGACCCACAATTGCAGAAGATTGCCCCTGACTGGGCTGATGACTGCTTTGAAGCTCTTGAAAATCGTGGGGTAAACCCACCATCTTGCGGAAGATGCCCCCTGACTGGGCGATCGATGGTCTTGGAAATCTTCAAGATTGATCCTGGACCTTGACTTGCATATATGAATGCTGGATGATAAATGATATTCCATATGAGTGGACGTGCAAATGCAAATGCTGACGTGCGGAGATGCAAAAGCTGGGGAAGTATGATATGATTGTAATATGCCTATGATGCAAGATGCTTATGATGACGAATGCAATGCGTATGACGTGCATGATTGCAGACAGGTGATTGGAATGTAGGTGGAGATGCCAGCATGGTGGACTCTGGTAGTTGCCAATGCGAATTGGACTTCGGGTGGAGGGATTGACTTCCTCGACACGCAGTTTGTTGAAGACATCACGATCGAAGCAGAAGATGATGCTCTGGATGCCTCAAGTCTGGGTAGTTGGTCATTTGTTGTGGACTTGCTTTCAGAGAAGATTGCAACTCTGCTTGTTGGTCAGGACGACCTGGTCTTGCCCTAGTCTAAACTCGTTAATGGCATGCCCCTGCTCGAGCTGTTGAATGATTGGCCTTAGCCTGTGGGTTCTGAAGTAGTCTTGCCTCGTGTACGCTACTGAAAGTCAAGTTCCTCCTTAATTGCCCCTTGCTGGAGTGTCTTTGAATACCTAACACTGATTTGCAGATAAAATTGCACATTCACAGATGGTAATTTTAATGCAAAGTTTGGTGCAAGTTTTGAAAAAGTGTGATTTATTGAGGTGTCGTGAAAGTGTGAAACGAATGAGCTGCTAGCCCAAACGTTGTGCTAATTTGATTGGTGCGAAAAGATGTTGTAAGCATAGTGATACCAATGTTAATGATTAACAATCACGTGAGGAGTCAGGTTACGCAACCTTGCGATAGTATACTTTCAGAATAAACCTCACCTCAATTAGGTCTTTCGAGGGTTATAACGTGGTCTGGTTCACGGCTGTGAAACAAAGGATGTTAGGCTCAAAGTATGATTCGTCCCCACCCCTTCTTCTTAATGATCTCCAGTCCTACGCTCAGTTGATCCTACACTTGCCTGGACGGTGTAAGCTTGAAAATTCAAGGTTTGCTCGACGTGGCAGTCACCTTATTTTGGTTTTTTGATGGATGTTAGTGCCCCTTGACTTGGGTGACCACTGAATCCCTTTTGTTTTTTATTGAGGGTTTCGGGGTCCTCTTTTGCTTTGTTTTTTATCCCTAACTTTTGCATGGATTGACTTCGTTTGTCAGATCCATCGGGATTGCCTTGATTTTGCCTAAGTCCCCTCTAAGGTGTCTGACTTAGCAGGCTTTTGATTTTTTGATTTTGTTGTGACTGCCATAGCATGGGTCTTTGATGAACCACCGTTTTCGGGATTTTGCGGAGTTGAATTAACTGAACACTACCCTGCCCCAGGTTGAGTGTTTAAGGGTTTGAATATCCGAAGGAAACTCCTACTTCTAGGCTCGAAGTGGTTTACTAGGGATTAACTCCTTATATCTTCGGTGTATGGGGAATTGAAACAATGCCTGTACATCATCGACGAGATTCTATCTGAAAGCATACACTTGGCAATTATGGGTATCTCGTTTTCATCATCCTCCCTCAAATCATGTCAAACAACAGTGAATGGAGTGGAGCGAATAAATGTGTCGGTGATAAGTAAAAAAGAGTGAACACGACATAACTAGATCAAAACATGCATAAACAATACATTAATGAAAAAACCAAATACGAATGGCAATTGTTCAAAGCATACAGTACTTAAGTAAATAAAGACAAAACATAAGAAACTGCGAATAATGAAATGGCAACATGACTGCCTTCTTCGGGGAATGAACTTGACTGGAAGTGATTGTTGGCACTAGTTGACTGGTGGCATCGGGTTGTTGATGATGTTTGGAGACTTCCCATTGAAGTTGATAGCATCCCGGTCGATCATGTCTTGAATTATGTGCTTGAAAGCCTTGCAATCCTCAATGGTGTGACCTGGAGCGCCCTTATGAAATTCACAATGAGCATTTGCATCATAGTCGGCAGGAATGACAGTTGGGGGAGCCAAGTCTCTTGGAACAATAGCCTTCTTCTCCATCAACTGAGCAAAGATTTTGGCATATGACATTGGTAGACGATCAAAGACTCTATCTGGTCTCCATGTTCTCTGTGGACGCTGTGGGCGAGCACCTTGTCGTTGCTGAGTAGCTTGCATCTGCTGTTGCTGAGGAGGATACTGATATCCTTGCTGGTTGTAGGCTTGTTGCTGAGGAGCCTGTTGCCGTGGCATCTGAGCTTGCGCTGCATGAACAGCTGGCTGATAAGGAATTGGCGTATATTGCGCAGCAGCAACATATGGATACTGATAGTAGGGAACTTGATAAGGCATAGGAGGAGCTTGTTGAGAAGCTTGCCCTTTCTGCACAAAGATGGCATTTGTTTCGCCTTCCTTCTTCTTGTATCCATTAAAAGGCCTCTTGGCATTAGCCTGGCTGTTAGAACCTCCCGGGATCTTCCCACTTTTCAGCCCTTCTTCAATTCTTTCACCGACGATCACCAAGTCAGAAAATCCAGCGGAGACACTACCGATCAGCTTTTCGTAGTACTGGCCTTGCAAAGTACCCATGAATATGTCAATCAACTCACGGTCAACAAGAGGTGGATGCACCCTTGCGGCTAGCTCTCTCCATCGTTGTGCGTACTCCTTGAAGGATTCGTTGTCCTTCTGAGTCATACTCTGAAGTTGAGTACGGTTCGGAGCAAGATCGGTGTTGTACTTGTACTGCTTGACAAATGCATCAGCTAGCTCAGCCCAAGTACGCACACTGTTACGCTCCAGCTGCATATACCATTCGAGTGATGCCCCAGACAAGCTGTCCTGGAAGCAATGGATCATGAGCTTCTCGTCTCTAGCATAGGCAGCCATCTTGCGACAGTACATCTTCAGATGAATGTTTGGGCAACTGAGACCTTTGTACTTTGAAAATTCGGGCACCTTGAACTTTGGAGGAATGACAACGTCAGGCACCAAGCATAATTCCAGAGCACTGAAAGAATTTGAGTTATGCCCCTCCATGGCGCGGAGTTTCTCGGCTAGATCTCGGCACATCTTCATGGCTTCAGAATCCTGAGCAGCAACAGGACTGGCAATGGGGATAGCAGCATGATAGTTCTGCACATCGTCATACTGATCCATCAGAGTATCTTCGACATGAGGAACCGGGATCTGCACAGCAGCAGGCTGGGCGTGCGGGATAACTCCAACAGTAACTCCAAGCGCTGGGATTGGTTGAGAAGTGTTTCCCTCGGCTGTGTTGTTGAAGTTCAACGGCATCCCATGAGAATTCGGAATTGGGACCAAAGGGATAGCAGTAGACCCTTGTCCGTTGACGACAGCGGCGACTTCACGCTGTTCTTCCTCTCTCCTGGCTGTGAGGATGGCTTCGAGGATCTGGTCGATCTTTCCTTTCATGGAATCCAACTCTTCCCTGAAGGCGACTTGCTCCTGTTGAATCTGCTCCATCACTTGTCTGGTATTGGCTCTAGTTGCGTACTGGTGTCGGGGAATCAGCTTGATTTACTAGAGAAGAAGGAACGGAGACATAAGATTCGGTTGGAGGACTGGAAATGCAAAATGAAATGCAATGCAAATGATATGCAAGATGCAATGCAAGGTACAAGATCCAGGACCACAGGATCACATTTCCAACATCTCCTGAAGCTGGTAACCGTAATAGATAAATAACCACAATTTCTGCTCAAAGAAAACTGACAAGTACAACCTATACGGGAAGGTCTAAACATTCTACCCATAAACCCTCTTACGGGATGGTTTCTATGTTTGGTTCCCAGGATCACTGACACTAATCGTATTAGCGTCACGCAACAGGCTGGCTGTATTACGACGGTAATGACGATAAGGTCTCTCCTGAGCGGAGTCCTCGTGCTAGGCACACAAGGAGCGAGTCCTTGGAGACTAACACTACACGACCACCAATATCGGAACTGGTGCTAACAAAAGGTTCCCAGAATCACGGACCCTTCATTAATCAAGTCGTGCGACAGGCTAGCTGTGTTACAACGAGATCTACGAATAGGTCTCCTCTGGAGGAGCTTTCATGCTAGGCCCATAAGGAGCAAGTCCTTGGAGACTAACACTACTCGACTACCAATTCTAAACTATGTGTTCTCTCTGCTTTTACCAAAGCTCGGGCGTAGAGCTTTACTCATGATGTCATCCCAAGAACCGACAAGCTAAGATAACAAGCACAAATAAACTCTACAAGAGAACAAATACAAAAAGAAAACAAATAAAAACAAACACTCCTCACAAACCAAAAGATAGGCTCGACTCTCTCTTTGCATGGAGCAATGCGTCCCCAGCAGAGTCGCCACCTGTCGCACCTCGAAAAATCACGGAGACATTTCGAAAATACGACCCTCGCGCGAAAGGCGCGGAAATGCGGTTCAACAGAGTCGCCACCGAACTTTATTTTCCCGAATAAACGGGAGAGGAAAATATCGAGAAAAACTCTTGAAAACGAAAGGATAGTAACAGGGCTGTCGCAACCAAGTTCCGGGTTCGGGAGTCGGTTACGTGAGGGGAAGGTATTAGCACCCCTCACGTCCGTCGTACTCGACGGGAACCTCTTAAGGTAAATGTGGGGAGTGTTGTTTAGGTTTACTTGTCTTCTTCTCGCTGATAAAGGCAGAATTGGTAGGTTAAAAGGTTAAAGACGCAAAGGAGAGACGGGTGGTTAGAAGATAGGATGCTCGCCAAGGATTGGGGCCCTTGTGCCTACGTATGCTCATTCGGACAAGAATGAGAAATCAGAGCGTCGTAGTTCGACTACGGGAAAGGATGGGGAAAACGGAAAATGGATAGAAGTGTGCTCGCCAAGATCATCGCAATCTTGTGCCTACGTATCTTGTATTCAAGAATGAATAAAGAATCAGAGCGTCCGTAGTTCGTGGAGACGACCACGAAAATATGAGGTTTGAAATGGGTTGAAGTTGAGTTGGGAGACGAAAGAGTGACTGACAAACAACCTAAGGGCGTGCCTCAAGAGCTTGTCATTCAAGAATTCAAGGAATGCGAGATCCCAAGAACTCAGTTCTTTCGGAAATTGAGTTGAGTATGTTGAAGATAAGAATTGGATGTTTTGAAATCGAAAGAATGAACTAATAACAACTCGAGGGCGAGCCCAAGAGTTACCCATTCGAATATTCAAAGAATGCTAGATCCTAAGAATATCCCTCTTTCGTAAGTTTAAAAACGTTTGTGAAAAGATCGGATCGAAAAATGGCATGCGAGGCCAAAGGAAGTTGTTTTGAACTGGCTCGACGACGAGTCGAGGATTTGATCGAAGATGGAACCGACTTGACGACGTGTCAAGTGTTAGGATTGTGAGAAACGATATTAGTCCCTGAGGGTGCTCCTAATATCGAGACCACGAGGAATTGTGAAAGAACTGGGTTGCGAATGCGGACGAGCAATCGACTCAGGAGAATATTGAGAATGATTGAGTTTAAAAAAGTCGAAAGGTTGAGTGAATAACAACTCAAGAGCGTGCCCCGAGAGCTATTCACTCGAAAATTCAAGGAATGCTAGACTCCAAGAACCTCCTTCTTTCGGGGTGTGAATCGAAAAAAAGATATTTAAAAAGGTCGAAAGATTGAATGAATAATAACTCAAAGGGCGCGCCTCGAGAATTATTCACTCGAAAATTCAAGGAATGCTAGACTCCAAGAACCTCCTTCTTTCGAAGTTTGATCGAGAAAATGTTTGAAAAAGATTTGAAGTGAAATGAGGTATGAAAATAGTTTAAGGTACGAGATGTGAGGACGTGAGATTGGATTTGAAAATGAGAGAAATGACAATTATTTGATAAATGAGACGTAGGCCTCACAACCAATTAATTGGGGTATTATCGAAATGCTAGATCTCGACGACACCTTTTTCATTTGGAGAATATTTGAATGAACGATAGAAATATCACACAGAAGGCTTGATTCCTGTAATATTCCTTTGTCCGAAAGAGCGTATAAAAATGAGAAGTTGAATAATACATTATTTAAGGTGTACACCTTGATAATGATTGTTCAAAAATTCAAGAAGTGCTAGACTTCAAGAATTTAGTTTTCTCATGATTTGATTTTAGGAAATGATTTAGTAATAAAAAATTAAATTGAGTAAGGACCAAAACTATTTATAAATGAATTTAAAAAGAAGATATTTTAATAAAACCATTTTTTAAAATAAGAATTGAAAATAATATTTTAAAAATAGATTTGAAAATACATTTAGTAAAGTCAATAAATTTAAACAAAGATTCAAACTGTTTTGAAAATAATCAACAAAATAATAAAACAGTTGGGGGCATCAGTATCCAGGGGGGGTACACATGAGAATCCCCACGATGGGCCCTAAGGCCCAATCTCAAACAGCAGCAAAAAATAAACAAAAGGTGGTGTAATAATAAAAAAACAGGGGGTTGGATCCAAGTGAAACGGATGGGCCAACGACCCATTAAACCCAGGTCCGCGAATTAACGCCTTTCCCACTTTGCCCCAAACAGTAACCCTAGCTCCCCTTGGCCGCCGTCCCTTTCATCTCTCTTCGTCTTGAATTTGCTCGCCTCACCATCATTTCCTGAAAAAAAGTAACTGAACTAAAACAGTAAAACCACATACTCAAAATCACTCTTTCGTGTAAGCTTTCGTGAGAAATTTTCGAGATTGAAGCGATATTGTGGATTAATAGCGACAACTTATTGATGAACGTGGAGCGTATCTCGAAATCAAAGGCACAAACTTGTGAAGAACACGGCGAATCCGGGACTTGCATGTTGTAGTTGGCGAAGAAGGTTCGGAGATCCATGAGGCATTGATGTTTGTGCGTGATGATTTTGAATCCGAAGGCGGAAGTTGTAAGCTTAACGTTTGAAAGTTGGTTCTGGAGATTCGAAGGTTGTGCAACTCGGATCCAAATTTGAAGTTAGGGCATGAATCTGGGTAAGTTCGTATGGTGTTGGAATATGGTTCGAATATCGTTTGAAGATCTGGGATAATGTTTGATGTTTTCCGGTGGAGATCTAAAAAAAAGACTTTGAGTGACGAATATAACGACGGTTTGGTGAGTGATTTGGATCTGGAGGTAATGTTCGTAGATCTGGAAACAATGTTGTTCGATCTGTGTTCAGTTCATGAGTTTGGTTGTAAGTGAGATTTGAGCTTTGAGGGTTATGGAAAGTTCGATGAGATGATGAAGATCTGGATGATCTGGTGAATATTCAAAGTTGTTATGAAAAAAAATCTGGAAAAAGTATGAACACGGTTGCATGTTCATGGGGATTTCCGGAAAAAACTGGATTGATGATGTTTCTGGAAAAGTATTGATGAAAAATGATGAAGGTTCATGGAGAAAACTGGGCGAATCTGGAAAAAAAAAAGATGATCGTGATGAACATATGCAATTTCCGGTGGAATGAGGGATTTTCCGGTGATATTCTTGCAAGGGTTTTGATCCGTATGATTTGTCTAGCGATTGTGAAAAGGCGTTTGCATGAATTTAGGGTTAGGGTTACTGTTAGGGTTAGGGATAGGTTTAGGGTTTGGGAATGTGAGGTGGCGGCTGGAGGGTAGGCCTCAGGGCTAGGTGGCGGCTGTAGGGTTTCTGGCTTTGGGAAATGTCCTCCATTAATGCAGACACCTATCAGACTTTATAGCCTGACAAGTGGCCAACAAAATTGACCTAATGGGCCTGCATAGTGACTAGTGGACCAAAAAAGAAAGTTGTTAAAAAGCAATAATAATAATAAAAAGAAACTTAAATAAACAACATCAGTAACATTAACTAATAAAATTTTAAAACCTAATTAATATAAACCATAATAAAAAAAAAGAAAAAGATGATTATTAATTATAAATAAAAACGAAAAAATAATAAAATAATAAATAATAATAAAAAACGAAAAATATAAAAATAAAATAATAAATAAATAAGTAAACGAAAGAAAAAAAAATAATAATAATAAAATAATAAATAAAAAACAAAATAATAAAGCAATAAATAATAACTAACACATTTTTTTTAAAAGCCTAAATGATAATAATCTACATAAAAAAGGAAAATAATTACCACTATTAATTTAATAAAAAAACTTTAACAACTATACATAAAAGAAATTTAATTTAAAAATATAATGAACTCTATTTTAAAAGAAAAGAGATATTCTATTCTAATTAATATAAATATTAAATAAAAGTAAATTTAATGTTAAATTTAATAATAAAAAGAAAGTATTTATCTAAAAATAAAAGCTATTTACATAAATAAACCTATATTTAATAAAATAAAATAAATAAAAAGAAAAAAAAGGGGGGAAAATGCAAAAAAGAGAAAATGGAAGCAAAAGACCAAAATGCCCTTTAGGCCACGTGTCATACTTTAATTGGACAGAAATGGATAAAATTTGGAAAACGCCCAATTGCGGGTGGACACGTGTCTAAACGACATGAAATGATAAATGCGAAAAATAAATACAACAGGGTAGGACAAATTTAGGGTATGACAGATGCCCCTATCTAATAGGCTTAAACCTAGGAGGATGAAATGCATTGGCGTTCACATCCCTGAGGTAGAAGTCTATTAGATATAGAAAGACCCTGAATTTGTCCGGATGAAAGTGAGATGCTAGAGAGTTGACAATGCTGGATGATGTAAACCTCTGAGTAAGCTGTAAATGACTGGCAAAAAGGTCGTCATCACCAAAAAGGATGATGGAAAGAAAAGAACACGGCTATTACCACCAAAAGGACGGTAGAGCAAACACAAACACATATCGCACAGTCTATCATTAATGACCATGATAGAACCCCCCCCCCCCCCCCACCAAAAGGATGACGGAGTGAAACACAACGCCAAACAATATCGCACAATCTATCATTAATGACCATGATAGACCCCCCACCAAAAGGATGACGGAGCGAGATAAACAAAATTCGCACAATCCATCATTAATGACCATGATAGACCCCCCACCAAAAGGGTGACGGAGCGAGACAAGCAAAATTCGCACAATCTATCACTAATGACCATGATAGACCCCCCACCAAAAGGATGACGGAGCGAGACAAGCAAAATTCGCACAATCTATCATTAATGACCATGATAGACCCACCACCAAAAGGATGAGGGAGAGAAACTCACACCCAAAACATCGCACAATCTGATATCGACGAAATACCAGACCTACCACCAAAAGGATGGTAGAGCGAAAACACAAACAAAACATCGCGCAATCTGATACCGACGAAGTACCAGACCTACCACCAAAAGGATGGTAGAGCGAAAACACAAATAAAATATCGCGCAATCTGATACCGACGAAGTACCAGACCTACCACCAAAAGGATGGTAGAGCGAAAACATAAAAGAAAACATCGCGCAACCTGATACCGACGAAGTACCAGACCTACCACCAAAAGGATGGTAGAGCGAAAACATAAAAGAAGACATCGCGCAATCTGATACCGACGAAGTACCAGACCTACCACCAAAAGGATGGTAGAGCGGAAACACAAAAGAAAACATCGCGCAATCTGATACCGACGAAGTATCAGACCTACCACCAAAAGGATGGTAGAGCAAAAACACAAATAAAATACCGCACAATCTGATACCGACGAAGTATCAGACCTACCACCAAAAGGATGGTAGAGCGAAAACACAAATAAAATATCGCGCAATCTGATACCGACGAAGTACCAAACCTACCACCAAAAGGATGGTAGAGCGAAAACACCACACACAGGTCGCTATCACCAAAAGGATGATAGGACAACACAAATTTGGAGTTTACCAACACCAAAAGGATGCAGGCTAGGTTGAACTGACGGAGTTCGACTATCACCAAAAGGATGATAGTAAAGCAATTGACAACGGTCACGCTTGCTGGGTACAACATCACTAGGGAAACCCCAAAGAGGAAAATTTGAATTGAAATGAATCAACGGGGTACGCCCACCGTCTTGCTTGGAGGTTACAGGTTTGTTGAGATGATTTCATGGTTACGCCCATGATCTCTGAAGAAGACACCCCTGACTGGGCTGAGTCTGTCTTGATGTCTTGTTTTGGTCAACAAAAGGTTGAACCACTTCGTGAGGGACGCTCACGGTTTTGTCGAAGATGCCCCTGCTTGGGCTGGTTCTTGCATTAAACTTCTTGAATTTGCCCAACAAAAGGTTGAACAACTTCGTGGAGAACACCCACGGTCTTGAATGGTATGCCCCCGGCTGGGCTGAATGTTGAGTTGCGTATTTGACCAACCACGAGGTTGAAATTCGACGCGGGAGACGTCCATGGTTTTGAAAAAAGATGCCCCTGACTGGGCTGAATCTTGCTTTGAATAATTTCAAATTTTGATGGGAGAGACCCACAATTGCAGAAGATTGCCCCTGACTGGGCTGATGACTGCTTTGAAGCTCTTGAAAATCGTGGGGTAAACCCACCATCTTGCGGAAGATGCCCCCTGACTGGGCGATCGATGGTCTTGGAAATCTTCAAGATTGATCCTGGACCTTGACTTGCATATATGAATGCTGGATGATAAATGATATTCCATATGAGTGGACGTGCAAATGCAAATGCTGACGTGCGGAGATGCAAAAGCTGGGGAAGTATGATATGATTGTAATATGCCTATGATGCAAGATGCTTATGATGACGAATGCAATGCGTATGACGTGCATGATTGCAGACAGGTGATTGGAATGTAGGTGGAGATGCCAGCATGGTGGACTCTGGTAGTTGCCAATGCGAATTGGACTTCGGGTGGAGGGATTGACTTCCTCGACACGCAGTTTGTTGAAGACATCACGATCGAAGCAGAAGATGATGCTCTGGATGCCTCAAGTCTGGGTAGTTGGTCATTTGTTGTGGACTTGCTTTCAGAGAAGATTGCAACTCTGCTTGTTGGTCAGGACGACCTGGTCTTGCCCTAGTCTAAACTCGTTAATGGCATGCCCCTGCTCGAGCTGTTGAATGATTGGCCTTAGCCTGTGGGTTCTGAAGTAGTCTTGCCTCGTGTACGCTACTGAAAGTCAAGTTCCTCCTTAATTGCCCCTTGCTGGAGTGTCTTTGAATACCTAACACTGATTTGCAGATAAAATTGCACATTCACAGATGGTAATTTTAATGCAAAGTTTGGTGCAAGTTTTGAAAAAGTGTGATTTATTGAGGTGTCGTGAAAGTGTGAAACGAATGAGCTGCTAGCCCAAACGTTGTGCTAATTTGATTGGTGCGAAAAGATGTTGTAAGCATAGTGATACCAATGTTAATGATTAACAATCACGTGAGGAGTCAGGTTACGCAACCTTGCGATAGTATACTTTCAGAATAAACCTCACCTCAATTAGGTCTTTCGAGGGTTATAACGTGGTCTGGTTCACGGCTGTGAAACAAAGGATGTTAGGCTCAAAGTATGATTCGTCCCCACCCCTTCTTCTTAATGATCTCCAGTCCTACGCTCAGTTGATCCTACACTTGCCTGGACGGTGTAAGCTTGAAAATTCAAGGTTTGCTCGACGTGGCAGTCACCTTATTTTGGTTTTTTGATGGATGTTAGTGCCCCTTGACTTGGGTGGCCACTGAATCCCTTTTGTTTTTTATTGAGGGTTTCGGGGTCCTCTTTTGCTTTGTTTTTTATCCCTAACTTTTGCATGGATTGACTTCGTTTGTCAGATCCATCGGGATTGCCTTGATTTTGCCTAAGTCCCCTCTAAGGTGTCTGACTTAGCAGGCTTTTGATTTTTTGATTTTGTTGTGACTGCCATAGCATGGGTCTTTGATGAACCACCGTCTTCGGGATTTTGCGGAGTTGAATTAACTGAACACTACCCTGCCCCAGGTTGAGTGTTTAAGGGTTTGAATATCCGAAGGAAACTCCTACTTCTAGGCTCGAAGTGGTTTACTAGGGATTAACTCCTTATATCTTCGGTGTATGGGGAATTGAAACAATGCCTGTACATCATCGACGAGATTCTATCTGAAAGCATACACTTGGCAATTATGGGTATCTCGTTTTCATCATCCTCCCTCAAATCATGTCAAACAACAGTGAATGGAGTGGAGCGAATAAATGTGTCGGTGATAAGTAAAAAAGAGTGAACACGACATAACTAGATCAAAACATGCATAAACAATACATTAATGAAAAAACCAAATACGAATGGCAATTGTTCAAAGCATACAGTACTTAAGTAAATAAAGACAAAACATAAGAAACTGCGAATAATGAAATGGCAACATGACTGCCTTCTTCGGGGAATGAACTTGACTGGAAGTGATTGTTGGCACTAGTTGACTGGTGGCATCGGGTTGTTGATGATGTTTGGAGACTTCCCATTGAAGTTGATAGCATCCCGGTCGATCATGTCTTGAATTATGTGCTTGAAAGCCCTGCAATCCTCAATGGTGTGACCTGGAGCGCCCTTATGAAATTCACAATGAGCATTTGCATCATAGTCGGCAGGAATGACAGTTGGGGGAGCCAAGTCTCTTGGAACAATAGCCTTCTTCTCCATCAACTGAGCAAAGATTTTGGCATATGACATTGGTAGACGATCAAAGACTCTATCTGGTCTCCATGTTCTCTGTGGACGCTGTGGGCGAGCACCTTGTCGTTGCTGAGTAGCTTGCATCTGCTGTTGCTGAGGAGGATACTGATATCCTTGCTGGTTGTAGGCTTGTTGCTGAGGAGCCTGTTGCCGTGGCATCTGAGCTTGCGCTGCATGAACAGCTGGCTGATAAGGAATTGGCGTATATTGCGCAGCAGCAACATATGGATACTGATAGTAGGGAACTTGATAAGGCATAGGAGGAGCTTGTTGAGAAGCTTGCCCTTTCTGCACAAAGATGGCATTTGTTTCGCCTTCCTTCTTCTTGTATCCATTAAAAGGCCTCTTGGCATTAGCCTGGCTGTTAGAACCTCCCGGGATCTTCCCACTTTTCAGCCCTTCTTCAATTCTTTCACCGACGATCACCAAGTCAGAAAATCCAGCGGAGACACTACCGATCAGCTTTTCGTAGTACTGGCCTTGCAAAGTACCCATGAATATGTCAATCAACTCACGGTCAACAAGAGGTGGATGCACCCTTGCGGCTAGCTCTCTCCATCGTTGTGCGTACTCCTTGAAGGATTCGTTGTCCTTCTGAGTCATACTCTGAAGTTGAGTACGGTTCGGAGCAAGATCGGTGTTGTACTTGTACTGCTTGACAAATGCATCAGCTAGCTCAGCCCAAGTACGCACACTGTTACGCTCCAGCTGCATATACCATTCGAGTGATGCCCCAGACAAGCTGTCCTGGAAGCAATGGATCATGAGCTTCTCGTCTCTAGCATAGGCAGCCATCTTGCGACAGTACATCTTCAGATGAATGTTTGGGCAACTGAGACCTTTGTACTTTGAAAATTCGGGCACCTTGAACTTTGGAGGAATGACAACGTCAGGCACCAAGCATAATTCCAGAGCACTGAAAGAATTTGAGTTATGCCCCTCCATGGCGCGGAGTTTCTCGGCTAGATCTCGGCACATCTTCATGGCTTCAGAATCCTGAGCAGCAACAGGACTGGCAATGGGGATAGCAGCATGATAGTTCTGCACATCGTCATACTGATCCATCAGAGTATCTTCGACATGAGGAACCGGGATCTGCACAGCAGCAGGCTGGGCGTGCGGGATAACTCCAACAGTAACTCCAGGCGCTGGGATTGGTTGAGAAGTGTTTCCCTCGGCTGTGTTGTTGAAGTTCAACGGCATCCCATGAGAATTCGGAATTGGGACCAAAGGGATAGCAGTAGACCCTTGTCCGTTGACGACAGCGGCGACTTCACGCTGTTCTTCCTCTCTCCTGGCTGTGAGGATGGCTTCGAGGATCTGGTCGATCTTTCCTTTCATGGAATCCAACTCTTCTCTGAAGGCGACTTGCTCCTGTTGAATCTGCTCCATCACTTGTCTGGTATTGGCTCTAGTTGCGTACTGGTGTCGGGGAATCAGCTTGATTTACTAGAGAAGAAGGAACGGAGACATAAGATTCGGTTGGAGGACTGGAAATGCAAAATGAAATGCAATGCAAATGATATGCAAGATGCAATGCAAGGTACAAGATCCAGGACCACAGGATCACATTTCCAACATCTCCTGAAGCTGGTAACCGTAATAGATAAATAACCACAATTTCTGCTCAAAGAAAACTGACAAGTACAACCTATACGGGAAGGTCTAAACATTCTACCCATAAACCCTCTTACGGGATGGTTTCTATGTTTGGTTCCCAGGATCACTGACACTAATCGTATTAGCGTCACGCAACAGGCTGGCTGTATTACGACGGTAATGACGATAAGGTCTTTCCTGAGCGGAGTCCTCGTGCTAGGCACACAAGGAGCGAGTCCTTGGAGACTAACACTACACGACCACCAATATCGGAACTGGTGCTAACAAAAGGTTCCCAGAATCACGGACCCTTCATTAATCAAGTCGTGCGACAGGCTAGCTGTGTTACAACGAGATCTACGAATAGGTCTCCTCTGGAGGAGCTTTCATGCTAGGCCCATAAGGAGCAAGTCCTTGGAGACTAACACTACTCGACTACCAATTCTAAACTATGTGTTCTCTCTGCTTTTACCAAAGCTCGGGCGTAGAGCTTTACTCATGATGTCATCCCAAGAACCGACAAGCTAAGATAACAAGCACAAATAAACTCTACAAGAGAACAAATACAAAAAGAAAACAAATAAAAACAAACACTCCTCACAAACCAAAAGATAGGCTCGACTCTCTCTTTGCATGGAGCAATGCGTCCCCAGCAGAGTCGCCACCTGTCGCACCTCGAAAAATCACGGAGACATTTCGAAAATACGACCCTCGCGCGAAAGGCGCGGAAATGCGGTTCGACAGAGTCGCCACCGAACTTTATTTTCCCGAATAAACGGGAGAGGAAAATATCGAGAAAAACTCTTGAAAACGAAAGGATAGTAACAGGGCTGTCGCAACCAAGTTCCGGGTTCGGGAGTCGGTTACGTGAGGGGAAGGTATTAGCACCCCTCACGTCCGTCGTACTCGACGGGAACCTCTTAAGGTAAATGTGGGGAGTGTTGTTTAGGTTTACTTGTCTTCTTCTCGCTGATAAAGGCAGAATTGGTAGGTTAAAAGGTTAAAGACGCAAAGGAGAGACGGGTGGTTAGAAGATAGGATGCTCGCCAAGGATTGGGGCCCTTGTGCCTACGTATGCTCATTCGGACAAGAATGAGAAATCAGAGCGTCGTAGTTCGACTACGGGAAAGGATGGGGAAAACGGAAAATGGATAGAAGTGTGCTCGCCAAGATCATCGCAATCTTGTGCCTACGTATCTTGTATTCAAGAATGAATAAAGAATCAGAGCGTCCGTAGTTCGTGGAGACGACCACGAAAATATGAGGTTTGAAATGGGTTGAAGTTGAGTTGGGAGACGAAAGAGTGACTGACAAACAACCTAAGGGCGTGCCTCAAGAGCTTGTCATTCAAGAATTCAAGGAATGCGAGATCCCAAGAACTCAGTTCTTTCGGAAATTGAGTTGAGTATGTTGAAGATAAGAATTGGATGTTTTGAAATCGAAAGAATGAACTAATAACAACTCGGGGGCGAGCCCAAGAGTTACCCATTCGAATATTCAAAGAATGCTAGATCCTAAGAATATCCCTCTTTCGTAAGTTTAAAAACGTTTGTGAAAAGATCGGATCGAAAAATGGCATGCGAGGCCAAAGGAAGTTGTTTTGAACTGGCTCGACGACGAGTCGAGGATTTGATCGAAGATGGAACCGACTTGACGACGTGTCAAGTGTTAGGATTGTGAGAAACGATATTAGTCCCTGAGGGTGCTCCTAATATCGAGACCACGAGGAATTGTGAAAGAACTGGGTTGCGAATGCGGACGAGCAATCGACTCAGGAGAATATTGAGAATGATTGAGTTTAAAAAAGTCGAAAGGTTGAGTGAATAACAACTCAAGAGCGTGCCCCGAGAGCTATTCACTCGAAAATTCAAGGAATGCTAGACTCCAAGAACCTCCTTCTTTCGGGGTGTGAATCGAAAAAAAGATATTTAAAAAGGTCGAAAGATTGAATGAATAATAACTCAAAGGGCGCGCCTCGAGAATTATTCACTCGAAAATTCAAGGAATGCTAGACTCCAAGAACCTCCTTCTTTCGAAGTTTGATCGAGAAAATGTTTGAAAAAGATTTGAAGTGAAATGAGGTATGAAAATAGTTTAAGGTACGAGATGTGAGGACGTGAGATTGGATTTGAAAATGAGAGAAATGACAATTATTTGATAAATGAGACGTAGGCCTCACAACCAATTAATTGGGGTATTATCGAAATGCTAGATCTCGACGACACCTTTTTCATTTGGAGAATATTTGAATGAACGATAGAAATATCACACAGAAGGCTTGATTCCTGTAATATTCCTTTGTCCGAAAGAGCGTATAAAAATGAGAAGTTGAATAATACATTATTTAAGGTGTACACCTTGATAATGATTGTTCAAAAATTCAAGAAGTGCTAGACTTCAAGAATTTAGTTTTCTCATGATTTGATTTTAGGAAATGATTTAGTAATAAAAAATTAAATTGAGTAAGGACCAAAACTATTTATAAATGAATTTAAAAAGAAGATATTTTAATAAAACCATTTTTTAAAATAAGAATTGAAAATAATATTTTAAAAATAGATTTGAAAATACATTTAGTAAAGTCAATAAATTTAAACAAAGATTCAAACTGTTTTGAAAATAATCAACAAAATAATAAAACAGTTGGGGGCATCAGTATCCAGGGGGGGTACACATGAGAATCCCCACGATGGGCCCTAAGGCCCAATCTCAAACAGCAGCAAAAAATAAACAAAAGGTGGTGTAATAATAAAAAACAGGGGGTTGGATCCAAGCGAAACGGATGGGCCAACGACCCATTAAACCCAGGTCCGCGAATTAACGCCTTTCCCACTTTGCCCCAAACAGTAACCCTAGCTCCCCTTGGCCGCCGTCCCTTTCATCTCTCTTCGTCTTGACTTTGCTCGCCTCACCATCATTTCCTGAAAAAAAGTAACTGAACTAAAACAGTAAAACCACATACTCAAAATCACTCTTTCATGTAAGCTTTCGTGAGAAATTTTCGAGATTGAAGCGATATTGTGGATTAATAGCGACAACTTATTGATGAACGTGGAGCGTATCTCGAAATCAAAGGCACAAACTTGTGAAGAACACGGCGAATCCGGGACTTGCATGTTGTAGTTGGCGAAGAAGGTTCGGAGATCCATGAGGCATTGATGTTTGTGCGTGATGATTTTGAATCCGAAGGCGGAAGTTGTAAGCTTAACGTTTGAAAGTTGGTTCTGGAGATTCGAAGGTTGTGCAACTCGGATCCAAATTTGAAGTTAGGGCATGAATCTGGGTAAGTTCGTATGGTGTTGGAATATGGTTCAAATATCGTTTGAAGATCTGGGATAATGTTTGATGTTTTCCGGTGGAGATCTAAAAAAAAGACTTTGAGTGACGGATATAACGACGGTTTGGTGAGTGATTTGGATCTGGAGGTAATGTTCGTAGATCTGGAAACAATGTTGTTCGATCTGTGTTCAGTTCATGAGTTTGGTTGTAAGTGAGATTTGAGCTTTGAGGGTTATGGAAAGTTCGATGAGATGATGAAGATCTGGATGATCTGGTGAATATTCAAAGTTGTTATGAAAAAAAATCTGGAAAAAGTATGAACACGGTTGCATGTTCATGGGGATTTCCGGAAAAAACTGGATTGATGATGTTTCTGGAAAAGTATTGATGAAAAATGATGAAGGTTCATGGAGAAAACTGGGCGAATCTGGAAAAAAAAAAAAGATGATCGTGATGAACATATGCAATTTCCGGTGGAATGAGGGATTTTCCGGTGATATTCTTGCAAGGGTTTTGATCCGTATGATTTGTCTAGCGATTGTGAAAAGGCGTTTGCATGAATTTAGGGTTAGGGTTACTGTTAGGGTTAGGGATAGGTTTAGGGTTTGGGAATGTGAGGTGGCGGCTGGAGGGTAGGCCTCAGGGCTAGGTGGCGGCTGTAGGGTTTCTGGCTTTGGGAAATGTCCTCCATTAATGCAGACACCTATCAGACTTTATAGCCTGACAAGTGGCCAACAAAATTGACCTAATGGGCCTGCATAGTGACTAGTGGACCAAAAAAGAAAGTTGTTAAAAAGCAATAATAATAATAAAAAGAAACTTAAATAAACAACATCAGTAACATTAACTAATAAAATTTTAAAACCTAATTAATATAAACCATAATAAAAAAAAAGAAAAAGATGATTATTAATTATAAATAAAAACGAAAAAATAATAAAATAATAAATAATAATAAAAAACGAAAAATATAAAAATAAAATAATAAATAAATAAGTAAACGAAAGAAAAAAAAATAATAATAATAAAATAATAAATAAAAAACAAAATAATAAAGCAATAAATAATAACTAACACATTTTTTTTTAAAAGCCTAAATGATAATAATCTACATAAAAAAGGAAAATAATTACCACTATTAATTTAATAAAAAAACTTTAACAACTATACATAAAAGAAATTTAATTTAAAAATATAATGAACTCTATTTTAAAAGAAAAGAGATATTCTATTCTAATTAATATAAATATTAAATAAAAGTAAATTTAATGTTAAATTTAATAATAAAAAGAAAGTATTTATCTAAAAATAAAAGCTATTTACATAAATAAACCTATATTAATAAAATAAAATAAATAAAAAGAAAAAAAAGGGGAAAAAAATGCAAAAAAGAGAAAATGGAAGCAAAAGACCAAAATGCCCTTTAGGCCACGTGTCATACTTTAATTGGACAGAAATGGATAAAATTTGGAAAACGCCCAATTGCGGGTGGACACGTGTCTAAACGACATGAAATGATAAATGCGAAAAATAAATACAACAGGGTAGGACAAATTTAGGGTATGACAGATGCCCCTATCTAATAGGCTTAAACCTAGGAGGATGAAATGCATTGGCGTTCACATCCCTGAGGTAGAAGTCTATTAGATATAGAAAGACCCTGAATTTGTCCGGATGAAAGTGAGATGCTAGAGAGTTGACAATGCTGGATGATGTAAACCTCTGAGTAAGCTGTAAATGACTGGCAAAAAGGTCGTCATCACCAAAAAGGATGATGGAAAGAAAAGAACACGGCTATTACCACCAAAAGGACGGTAGAGCAAACACAAACACATATCGCACAGTCTATCATTAATGACCATGATAGAACCCCCCCCCCCCACCCACCAAAAGGATGACGGAGTGAAACACAACGCCAAACAATATCGCACAATCTATCATTAATGACCATGATAGACCCCCCACCAAAAGGATGACGGAGCGAGATAAACAAAATTCGCACAATCCATCATTAATGACCATGATAGACCCCCCACCAAAAGGGTGACGGAGCGAGACAAGCAAAATTCGCACAATCTATCACTAATGACCATGATAGACCCCCCACCAAAGGATGACGGAGCGAGACAAGCAAAATTCGCACAATCTATCATTAATGACCATGATAGACCCACCACCAAAAGGATGAGGGAGAGAAACTCACACCCAAAACATCGCACAATCTGATATCGACGAAATACCAGACCTACCACCAAAAGGATGGTAGAGCGAAAACACAAACAAAACATCGCGCAATCTGATACCGACGAAGTACCAGACCTACCACCAAAAGGATGGTAGAGCGAAAACACAAATAAAATATCGCGCAATCTGATACCGACGAAGTACCAGACCTACCACCAAAAGGATGGTAGAGCGAAAACATAAAAGAAAACATCGCGCAACCTGATACCGATGAAGTACCAGACCTACCACCAAAAGGATGGTAGAGCGAAAACATAAAAGAAGACATCGCGCAATCTGATACCGACGAAGTACCAGACCTACCACCAAAAGGATGGTAGAGCGGAAACACAAAAGAAAACATCGCGCAATCTGATACCGACGAAGTATCAGACCTACCACCAAAAGGATGGTAGAGCGAAAACACAAATAAAATACCGCACAATCTGATACCGACGAAGTATCAGACCTACCACCAAAAGGATGGTAGAGCGAAAACACAAATAAAATATCGCGCAATCTGATACCGACGAAGTACCAAACCTACCACCAAAAGGATGGTAGAGCGAAAACACCACACACAGGTCGCTATCACCAAAAGGATGATAGGACAACACAAATTTGGAGTTTACCAACACCAAAAGGATGCAGGCTAGGTTGAACTGACGGAGTTCGACTATCACCAAAAGGATGATAGTAAAGCAATTGACAACGGTCACGCTTGCTGGGTACAACATCACTAGGGAAACCCCAAAGAGGAAAATTTGAATTGAAATGAATCAACGGGGTACGCCCACCGTCTTGCTTGGAGGTTACAGGTTTGTTGAGATGATTTCATGGTTACGCCCATGATCTCTGAAGAAGACACCCCTGACTGGGCTGAGGCTGTCTTGATGTCTTGTTTTGGTCAACAAAAGGTTGAACCACTTCGTGAGGGACGCTCACGGTTTTGTCGAAGATGCCCCTGCTTGGGCTGGTTCTTGCATTAAACTTCTTGAATTTGCCCAACAAAAGGTTGAACAACTTCGTGGAGAACGCCCACGGTCTTGAATGGTATGCCCCCGGCTGGGCTGAATGTTGAGTTGCGTATTTGACCAACCACGAGGTTGAAATTCGACGCGGGAGACGTCCATGGTTTTGAAAAAAGATGCCCCTGACTGGGCTGAATCTTGCTTTGAATAATTTCAAATTTTGATGGAGAGACCCACAATTGCAGAAGATTGCCCCTGACTGGGCTGATGACTGCTTTGAAGCTCTTGAAAATCGTGGGGTAAACCCACCATCTTGCGGAAGATGCCCCCTGACTGGGCGATCGATGGTCTTGGAAATCTTCGAGATTGATCCTGGACCTTGACTTGCATATATGAATGCTGGATGATAAATGATATTCCATATGAGTGGACGTGCAAATGCAATGCTGACGTGCGGAGATGCAAAAGCTGGGGAAGTATGATATGATTGTAATATGCCTATGATGCAAGATGCTTATGATGACGAATGCAATGCGTATGACGTGCATGATTGCAGACAGGTGATTGAAATGTAGGTGGAGATGCCAGCATGGTGGACTCTGGTAGTTGCCAATGCGAATTGGACTTCGGGTGGAGGGATTGACTTCCTCGACACGCAGTTTGTTGAAGACATCACGATCGAAGCAGAAGATGATGCTCTGGATGCCTCAAGTCTGGGTAGTTAGTCATTTGTTGTGGACTTGCTTTCAGAGAAGATTGCAACTCTGCTTGTTGGTCAGGACGACCTGGTCTTGCCCTAGTCTAAACTCGTTAATGGCATGCCCCTGCTCGAGCTGTTGAATGATTGGCCTTAGCCTGTGGGTTCTGAAGTAGTCTTGCCTCGTGTACGCTACTGAAAGTCAAGTTCCTCCCTTAATTGCCCCTTGCTGGAGTGTCTTTGAATACCTAACACTGATTTGCAGATAAAATTGCACATTCACAGATGGTAATTTTAATGCAAAGTTTGGTGCAAGTTTTGAAAAAGTGTGATTTATTGAGGTGTCGTGAAAGTGTGAAACGAATGAGCTGCTAGCCCAAACGTTGTGCTAATTTGATTGGTGCGAAAAGATGTTGTAAGCATAGTGATACCAATGTTAATGATTAACAATCACGTGAGGAGTCAGGTTACGCAACCTTGCGATAGTATACTTTCAGAATAAACCTCGCCTCAATTAGGTCTTTCGAGGGTTATAACGTGGTCTGGTTCACGGCTGTGAAACAAAGGATGTTAGGCTCAAAGTATGATTCGTCCCCACCCCTTCTTCTTAATGATATCCAGTCCTACGCTCAGTTGATCCTACACTTGCCTGGACGGTGTAAGCTTGAAAATTCAAGGTTTGCTCGACGTGGCAGTCACCTTATTTTGGTTTTTTGATGGATGTTAGTGCCCTTGACTTGGGTGGCCACTGAATCCCTTTTGTTTTTTATTGAGGGTTTCGGGGTCCTCTTTTGCTTTGTTTTTGATCCCTAACTTTTGCATGGATTGACTTCGTTTGTCAGATCCATCGGGATTGCCTTGATTTTGCCTAAGTCCCCTCTAAGGTGTCTGACTTAGCAGGCTTTTGATTTTTTGATTTTGTTGTGACTGCCATAGCATGGGTCTTTGATGAACCACCGTCTTCGGGATTTTGCGGAGTTGAATTAACTGAACACTACCCTGCCCCAGGTTGAGTGTTTAAGGGTTTGAATATCCGAAGGAAACTCCTACTTCTAGGCTCGAAGTGGTTTACTAGGGATTAACTCCTTATATCTTCGGTGTAAGGGGAATTGAAACAATGCCTGTACATCATCGACGAGATTCTATCTGAAAGCATACACTTGGCAATTATGGGTATCTCGTTTTCATCATCCTCCCTCAAATCATGTCAAACAACAGTGAATGGAGTGGAGCGAATAAATGTGTCGGTGATAAGTAAAAAAGAAGTGAACACGACATAACTAGATCAAAACATGCATAAACAATACATTAATGAAAAAACCAAATACGAATGGCAATTGTTCAAAAGCATACAGTACTTAAGTAAATAAAGACAAAACATAAGAAACTGCGAATAATGAAATGGCAACATGACTGCCTTCTTCGGGGAATGAACTTGACTGGAAGTGATTGTTGGCACTAGTTGACTGGTGGCATCGGGTTGTTGATGATGTTTGGAGACTTCCCATTGAAGTTGATAGCATCCC